>JAWRVF010000419.1:0-304907 GCA_036785485.1 Physcomitrellopsis africana | reverse complement strand
CCTAACAGCATATATATATATATTCCAAAACCGCTTTTGCTGATCATAGCTTTTCATGATCTCTTGGTGCCCGAAATCCATATTCATGGAGCCTTCTTCTACCCGGACCTGGCCTGGATGTAGTCCTCAGCAGTCGCAGGTGGTTAACTCGTTCTGAAATATAGATAAGAATTCGCACATATGTAGTCTCAAAATCTCTGATATCAAGCAGTTGGAAGAACACCACATACATGGCCGAATCCCTCTCACTATGCAGGCTGCAATGGAGATGGCTCTGCCGTTGGAGCCTGCTGGAAATTAATTCACCTCTTGGCTGCAACATGGAAACCATGAGCGGCGTGGCTGCTCCCTTGGCCGCAGGTTTTGCAGGTGAAATCATTTGCTTAAGATGTCTTCCACAACCTCGCCAAGTCATGATTATCAATAGGTGCTCGATAACCCGCCCGATTCGTCGGGATAGTTCAGGAACGACGCAATTCAGCAAAGGACCTTTTTAGGGCTTCTTAGGTTTTTGAATGCTGAGCTTGCTTATATTCAGCGACAAATTGTGCTAGCTGCTTGATTCTCGGACGTAGAAAAGTTGCAACCAGCCCGCAAGAGGCTAAATAGCCTGCACCACCAATGGTAAGGCATCCAACAGGTTGTGTTGCTGCTCGTCTGAATGGGCATTGATACTTAGGTCGGGGGGGGGTTTGAACTGGGTTTTAGAATATTATCACTTAGGTTCATTGCACGGTCGCGATTGAAACATGAGTAAATCAGAGGCTGTCGTGGATGGGGTTCCGACCAAAAGCAACTGAAGTGAGGACTCAAGCAGGACTGACAAGACTGGGTGAACCTGGAACTTGGAGGTCCAGATCGCTATCATTCCAGGACGGTGAACTTGGATGTGTAGCCTTGAGCTGAAGGAGATTGATTACCGAAACAGCTGAAGGTTGCATCATCATCAATGCAGAGGTTGCTGGAGGTAATAGCCTGGTTAATCGCAACAACAAACGACCAGCAAGTGTGTTGAAGGAACGATTATCTACGTAACTACGATTACACGCGTGTCTAAGGTGATTGAATCATTTTTTCCAAGCTGGTTGTGGGGACCTCCAACAGATGCCAGCGTCACGCCCGGCAAACACCATTCCTTAAATCTCCAGGCTTGCAATAGCTGAGTTCCAGGGCTTGCAACACAGTACAAATATTATGATGCACACCTGAAGACCAAGTTTTGGTGGTGCACTAGGACGCCGCAGAGGCTGCCATGTCGTGAGCCTAGGAATTATGGGCAATGATTTTATGTCAGTATTGTGACGTACATAATTGAGACTCAGGTCTGGGCTGGGCTGGCCAAGGCAGTAAAGAAGGTGGTGGAAGCTCTGCATTCTTCATTATGCCGAGTCCTGACGTCAGTTTCGCCTTTCCAACTTTGATCTCCGGTTGTTGTGGTTGTGGGTGTTGCTGCTGCCTGTGCGGAACTTGATCTGCAGCTTGCTCATGCAACCGCTGGTATAAGCAGCAGCAGCAGCAGCAGCAGCAGCAGCTTCTTGGTGAAGCTGGAAGCTGTCGCGCTCACTTTCTCGGGTGAAGCCATCATAGTTCACAGCGGGTGAGGGTTATATAACGTTCCCCCAAGCTCTTGACCAGTGTATGATATTTTCCAAATCCCAATTAGGAGGTTATGCAGAAAAAAACAGACTGATATTACATTTCAATCTCACCATTGCAGAACCTCCGATTGCAAGAAGTGTAGTGGCTTCCCATGTTCTATTAGTCTTCTTCCAGGGGAGCTGCTGTTGTCAGTAACGGTTGTGCAAATAGAGATGGTCAGCTGGCTGTCGCTCTAACTTCCTGAACAGCATTCGACATGGGATCAAGAGGTTTCTCAAGAGGGTTTGATGGCGCGCGCTCATACAGCAGTGTCGTGCAGGGATCGAGCTCTGCTTGATAGACCGCAGTGTGTTAAGGTTCTCACTTTCATGCCATAGAGCAGATTGGAAGAAGAAGCTGGAAAATTCCCTAGTTGATAGCAGCTAGTTCAGTATTGTGGTTTGCAACAATTCAGTGTTTTGGGGGCAGTTTGAACAAGGGAATCTGCATTTGAGCGAGCCAGCCAAAGTCTCGTGAACTTTTGTGACAGTTTCAGAAGCTGCAGATTGTGGTGGTCGTGGTGGCCGGATAGGTTGTGGCGCGATTATTTGCAAAAGAGTTTGCTTTGGTTTTAGCCTCAGCGGTGCTCAACACAGACAACCTCTAGTATGTGAAGGGAGTTGAGGAGCCCGCTGCATACGAAACCATCGCCCCAAATTTTCTAGCGTTTGTCTTCAGGTCGGAGAAACGGGTTATTTGAACCAGCTTCACAGATATGTAGATGAATACCTGCTTGAGGTAGTCCAAGTACAGAAAAACGATGTGAAGCAGGTGTATGCTGCAGGTGTTACGCCGATTGAGTATGACCTGATTTAATAGAACTTTTATGTTAACGAAGAAATTGGCGCAGGATGCCATTTTGGGCTTCTCCGGCGCACTTGCACTTCTCTGCCCAGTGTGGGACTCGGGAAGATGATACTTTATCACCTTCAGCACCGAGCAATGGGACTTTCCGGTTATGGAGGTGGCGAATCTCCGCTCTCATGGCCATATGCACTGTGCTTCTGCTTGTGACCACGATATCTGCATTTTCACACAGCTTGCCCGCAGGTGGGTGTCTGCATTCCACTACTGTCAGATCTCATTGAGACCAATGTACTCATGCAAGACTTGTTGAATATCTGGTTTAAAAGATTGTATGATGTTGCTGATGATCAGAGATTAAATGTTCTATATCACCAGTTTACTGGAAGTCGACCAATCTACTTGAAATTCGCAACTATGCAGGTTTCGAGACCAGCGTGGAACTTGATCCCTCTACTGAGGAGAATGGAAGTGTCCGCATTGTTTGGATTCCCGCATCTATTGATTTTCCGAGGAAACGACAAGAGTTTCTGAGGAGGATTAAATCCGTGGACCAACAATTCAAAGAGCGTGGTAAGCACACGTGACAGACACCTTAAAGAACAGTACATCTTCCGACTTACAATGATTTGTTTGTTGCCTGGGAAATGATTCTCACAAGCTTGAGTCGAATCACGGGAGCTAGCTAGTTTGATTTGGGTCTCACGAAATATTATTGTGAGCTTCACATAGTGATTGGTCCGAAGAAGATATTCACGATTCTGCCTTCAGTGCTTGATGCGGAGCTGATCATCGATTTACACAGGGTTGACAAGGATGTACAAGCTGCGTTCAGTATTTAACTTAAAGCTAGAAGCTGAATCTTCTTCTTCATCTTCTTCTTCTTCCTCCACTACTTCTTCATCTGCATCTTCTCAACAAGCAGCAACGTTGTGGCCGTCCAACAAGCCACGCAGGCGACGTGGACCAGGCGCATTCTCCGATCGTCAGATTTTAGTCGCCAGTAAGTGACTGAAGACTTCTCGATTGTCCTTCAGCTGGCTAATATAGACTGTTCAACGTAGTCTTCAAGCCTAGAGTAGCTTACTGAAAGAAAATGCCATCATACGGGCTGCAAGAAAATTGACCATAGGAAGTCGGACATGTATGACTATCGGCCTGTGCAGGACCTGTGTGCACGAACAAGGACATCAGCATATTCCAGAGCCCCGATGGCACCTCCGGCATACCTCGCTACGCTGTGCAGATAATGAACAACTGCATGTCGGACTGCCCCCCATCAGACATCCATGTGTTCTGTGGTTGGTTTGCGTCCGCCCTGCTGGTGAACCCCAACAGCTTCAAGCGCGTCAGCTACCACGACTGTATCGTGAACGGGGGCAAGCCCCTCCGGCGCGGCGAGACTCTACGCTTCACGTATGCCAATTCCTTTATGTATCCTCTCAGACTCAAGTCTGCCAGTTTCTGCAAATGAATCACCTCACATTTTCCCCCCAACAGTTTTTTCATAAATTGGCCTTACGAGAGTATCTGTACAACGCCGTCCAACAATCTCTTGAGATTAGGATACGCTCTATTTCGGAACTCGTAGAAACTTACGAATTGGTCCTTGATCCGTGAACTCATACACTTTCACAGTTTTAACAGCTTCATTCCATGTGTTTCAGCTTCACACGAGTTATGAGATGTATGCAGCCGTGTTACCGGGCTCCTACAGCAACGTCACAAAAACTTGTGGGAAAACACTGTTTTCTAGCTACCCCGACACACAATCATTCGAGTCATGTACAAGGTTCCAGTACTTCCATGTCGTCGTAAAACTCATGCATCTCCCACAACCACTCTCTAGAACCACCTCTTCGGAATACGAAGGTCTTCAATCCTTGAGGTAGAAAATCCATGGCTCTGTCCAGGGTCCACATGTTTACACTCACCTTCCGAAATTGTACACGAGGCATCCAGATACGACTGTGATACGAAGCTTGGGCGACGCTGCAAATTCCATACCTCTCAACATAGATAGACGTCTAGAGGGATTGAGGAAGAGTGAAACCCAGATGTCGAAGTCAGGGTACAGTCGTAACCACTTTGATGACGAGCCTCTCTTCAATGGCGTGCCGCAACATCAGGCAGCGTAAAGAGAGAAAATCTATGTCCTTGGACAAAGTACTCTTTTCAACTATACCACCCTCCGCAGCAAATTCGTCTCTTACTTGCCCACCAGTCCATTCATCAGCTCTTGTCTGTCTTCGTTACCCTCTAACCTCACTAAGCAATGTGCACACTTACACACATACACACACACACACAGCTCTTGTCAGTTCCGCTTTGTTTATTCGTATATATATATATATATATATATATATAATTCCTTTCTTTCCTATGTGCTAGTCTGAGGGCCTTGGTAGACAAAGCCAACAAACCATGTTCACAGGAGAGAAAAAAAAAAGAGAGGCTAAACTGGATAGCTTGCTACAGGTTTTGAACTGGCTTTGAAGAGGAATCCAACAGCGGTACTAGAATAAAAGCATTTTCAATCATGGCAAGGGGATAGAGTACAGGCAGCTTTACTTGCAGCAAATTGAAGGTTGGTGTAATAGTGTGCATTCATGTTGGTTCGGAGCCATGATGACCCTAATCCTAGACTGAGCAGAAAAGAATGAGTCGTAGGCTTTGTGGTTGATGAAGAATGTTCACAGATTGTTGAGCCTGCTTTGCTTGCTTTCTTGCCTGCCTGCCTGCCTGACTGACCATTTGTGTGGATCAATATCTACACAACTACTCAAGTTGCTGCTACTTTTTGTTGTTATTGTTAGATGTTGGGGTGTATTCTTCTAAAGGACTTGAGCAAATGGGTCCTCGTATAATCTCTCACTCCTGGTATGTGTTGAGTTTAGCAGGACAATGAAACATGGGCTTCATTGGATTCTGTCAGTGTAGAAGTCATCACCCCTGCAGTATGTATATGTGTGTGTATATATATATATCACTATCGAAGGAATGGCTGATTTGCACCACTGATTTGAAAGCCTGAGTGTGTCCATCATCGACTTGCCTAGAGACAAAGCCCCAGAGTAATACTTTTTAATTTAATAATTGTCTTTCATGTTTTCATTATTTATTTACAATTTTTTTTGGACTTTTTCGACTTCAAAACCTTTTGTGGCAGAACATTTTGGCTCAATTAAATTCAACAACTTGATTTGGCACAAAGTATCAAAATTTGTATTCTTTTTTTTGCTTTTTGATTTCTTGTTTAATTAATAATGTTATAATCTTGAAGTTAGTATTAAAAAGTAAAGATTAATGTGATATTCAATTTTTATTTACTTATTTAATGTCTTGTTTTTATAGTGTCTTGCAAGACATCCATCAAAATAAAAACTTAGCCATTTAATTATTTTTTGTGTTTAAATATATTTAATAGTTATTAAAATTTATAATTGATTTTATATATAAATATTTTTTTATATGTTTAATTTCTAATATATATTTTCTTATGTATTATTAATCAAAACTTATTAGATTTTATGTAACTTTAGTTATTTTATCAACTTTCAAAGATACAAAATTTATAAGTGATTGACCTCCATTAATTTCAAATTTATTTTATGATTGTGTAGGACTTCATTGAAACTTTGAACTAAAATAAAATATTTCTTTTATAATATTTTGTAGAATTTTTAGTAACTTTTTAAATCTATTTTTTTATGTATACTTATTAAAATAATTCTATTATATTTTTTAAAAAAAAATTAATATTTAAAAAACCAAATTTTATACAATATAACTTCAAATTTTATACTAATTAATTTACTACTATTTATCATTAATTAAAATATTGATAAAATATCTATTATTGAAATTTTAGAATTAATAATTTTAAAGAATTAGTATTCATAACAAAAAATATCACCTTGTTGCTTCAAATTCTTTTGTGACCTATAACCTAATTTGTTTATTTTGTAATTAAAAGAATTTATTTATAACTATTAGCATTAAATTTTTTTAATGTGCCTTGGATCTTAAAAAGTCAAGTAAGAATAGAGATCTTATTTTCTATAATTGTAATGAAGTTTTAAGATATATCTTCTTTTCTTTTCTTTTTTTCTGTTTTTTTTTTTTTTAAAACTTGCACTGAAATTATATTGTGTAACATGCTTATATTTTGGCTTGTAATATAATATGAGGTATTTTTTTAGACCAAAATAAATTGGACCTTAAAATTTTAGTAATTAATCAGGATTGTTTTTATTAAAAATATTTTAAAATTTTTAATATAATTTTAAATTAATAAATGACGTTACTACAATAAGGCTGATTAATATAATTAATCAACCTTAAAAATAATTTAAGATAGTTTTTGCTTATAATCAAAATAAAGAATAATAATTATCAAAATTAAGCAATATTTTTTAAAAATCCATCAACTCCATATTATTGTTGGCATCTATTCTATTATTTAAATAAACCTTATTTCTAATTGTGCTTTATTTTCTCATATAAATATATTCACAATTATTAAATAAAAAAAGTTGTGTATAGTAATTTCAGAAAATCACTATGTTATTTTTTTAATGAATAAATTGATTATACTAAGTGTAATAAAGCACAATTAGAAATACTAAGTGTAATATTATTTATTATTTACATACTTTTTTTTGCATAATTTTTAAAAACAAAAGGTTTATTCTCTAATAGTGGCATTTCTATGATTATTGAATATATAGAAGTTTCAACATAGGTTTATATATATATATATATATATATAGATTTTCTTATTTTACTTGTAAAAGAATTTAATATATATATATATATATATATATATATATATTTATATTCAATAATATTTTTGGAATTAGATATTAACTTGAAATAGATATCAACTCTTGTTTTCTAACGTGCTAATAACATTTGATATTACACCATTTGGTTATGTTTACAAAAAAATAAGTAGATTTTTCAATATAATATTATACAAAAATAAAATATGAGTGATCAAAGGTACTATTTTTTAATCTATATCAATTAATAACTCATAAAACAGAAGCATTTGTTATAAATTAATTTTGGGTTTTTAATATATATATACATATATATATATATATATATATATATATGTATTTTACAAGTATATATATAGCAAAAAACATTGAACATGTAGTAATGCCAGCAGATTTAAAAAGTAAATAGCAATAATAACAATAACATACAATACGAAATTAGAAGCAGTGTTATTAAGAAAGTAAATTATATTTTTGAATAAAATGACACACTCTAATGCAATAATTAAATCGATTGAAATTTCAGAATCACTTTTCATCATCTCTAATGACATTCTTTGAAAGTTTTAATTGTATTTAAGAATAAATAAGAATGATCAGAATATTAAAGTCATATTCTATTAAAATGACCTTTAAAATTACAAAAATAAATAAATTTTTGGAGAAGATCACTTGAACTAATTTAAATTAATAATTGATATAGGTTGACTAATAAATAAAAATAATTAAATTTACATCAACTTGTATAGAGATTTGAAATTTCTTATCATTTATAATTTAATTATTAAATAATGGAAGAAGATAGCTTAGTGTAATTACTTTTCCTTCTTTTTGGTCATTTTAAAAAAATCTTAAATCCTTATCTTCATGTTCTTGTATACTAGTTGTACATTTTATGAAAATTTAAATATCATTATATATATATATATATATATATATATAATATTTTTTTAAAAAATAAAAATAGATATAAAATTATTCTGTTTGTCGAGCAAGTTTAAATTACACATTTGTTTTATTTATTTCTACAACAAAGAAATGTTCACATTATTTGATAAAGTAAAGAAGTGTTAGTAGTTCAAATGGTAAGAAATCTACTGCCCTATGCCATTTATTGCTTTAAAGTTTCATATCTTAGTGGACAATACAACTTAATTTGATTTTTAAAATAAAATGAACTAGCTCAAAATCACATTGTCAATGAACAATGAATCGGTCACATCATAAACACATTGTTTTGAAATAGCACCACTTTTGGTTGTAATTGATCAATCAATTTTATCATTAGCAGTGTGTAATAAACTAGACCAAGAGACCAAAAGGAAGGAAGACAACCTCAAAGCCCATTTGTAATTGTACTCAAGCTTCTCTCTTTTCCTAAACCCTAATCCTAAACCCTAATCCTAAACCCTAAACCTCGGCTGTGACCAGAGCAGTGGTGCATCGCTGCCTGTGGGCCCCGTGGTTGAGCTGAGCTGTGTGTGTCTCACACCCATCTCACACACATGCAATACTTCCCCGTGTAAATCATCTATACGGAACTACGAACAGAAACAACGGCACTGAGCAATTCGAGGGATGCAAGGAGGAGGTGAGAGATGCTGCTGTGAGGAGCGGTGTCAAGGTCTTGTCCTGTCGGACACTTCACTCCTCACTGTCATTATTCAAGGATCGTAAGTGTGTGTGTGTGTGTGCTAGTGTGGGTGGGAGATTGAGAGAGAGACTGGTTGCTGTTTGTCATTTTGTAAGATTTGTTGCATTTGTTGAGGAAAATCAAATCCGGAGGCTCGGGGAGGAGTCAGATACGTGGTCAACCTATCGCGTCGGTACGTGGAGCGAGGGATCAGTGGAACAAAGGGAGAAAATTTCACCACGTGTGAGGGCGACAGAAGAGCTACCCAAGTTGATGGCCCTATGCATCCATCGCAGGACAGTAGAGACGATAGTGACTGATGTCGTGGAGGTTTTCATGAATGTCGAGCTCATGCTCTTGACGAAATGGGGTCGAGGTGGATGTCATGTCATTCTCTCTCAGATTCACAGAGTGTTGAATCAGAATGGAACAGTTCACCCTCCCCTTCTTGTGTGTGTCATCAATTCCGCTTTGATTGGGAAATGCATGGAGCTACGTGTAGCCGAACCTTCCCGCACTTTCATCATCTCCTCGCCTCTGCACCGTTGACTGCACTTTGGTCTGCCGATTATGATCTTCCGTGTTCTTTGCTTCCTGCTAGTTGCTATATCATGTCCTGTTTTGTTAGACGTTTTTTTTTTTTTTTTTTTTTTTTTTTTCAGTTTGATTTTTTGTTGTAAACAAAGTGAATCACTAACAGGACACAAACCAGCGCAGATGTCGGGAGCTGTCAGGTCCTTGATATTGTCGACTGAAGGGAGTTCTTGTGTGTGGTCGATCATCCTTGCCTTCCACAACTGCACACAACCTCCTCCATAGCAAGCTACACAAACGAAGCGTTATCTGAACTGTGGGATTACCCACTGAAATGTTTTACTGATCTCTGAATTGAGACTTACAACGAAGCCGAACTCTTCTGTGAAGCTTGCAACATGTTGAACTGTGGATATTCTGAGTTATTCATTCAGCAGTTTAAGTTGAGCTCAGTAAAATATTTGGGATACTTTTAACGTGAGTGTGAATTTTTTCCTGCCGCAGCAATGTCCAAAGCAAAACGGAAGTGCTCGGGGTGATTGTCAACAATGTCATCAAGGTTCTTGTCCCAAGATGGAGTTCCTATGTCGATGTGTTGCAAATCTGCTCAGCATCAAGCTCATCAAATGGAAGTCTCAGAATCACTCGAGATTTATGCTTCCTCTGGGATTTTGTTGCGAAGAGTATATTTCCACAATCAGCTCTAATGCCAAGTCCTCATCAAAGTGAGAAAGATATGGAGATAATTTGATTCCAAAATCCATGGAATTACGTAAGAAAAATACATTCTCTGTCATGGGAGAGAACTTGCCACCACTGCAACGCACCCAAAACACTTGCAATTCAAATCGAGACATTGAAATTTCGACAGAAGCATTCTCTTCGAAGTTTGGACACTGAGGTCATGATTCTGGCCAGGAAAAAGTTGCATTAAAAACTACAACCATGTGGTTCATTTAGAAATTTAATTCTAGTTACAACAAACTTGCTCAGTGATCCCTCTTGATGATATCACCGGCAGTAACTAAATCACCTTCAACTCTGAAGTTGATGAGGAAAATTACGCCTGACATGCTCTTGCAGCTGTTGGGTTCAATTGAAAACCTGAAGTACCAGCCGCTCCAACTACTCAATGTTTGTAAGGTTTTCGAAGTTGGACCACACTTAGATATTCCTGTTCAAAACATCTGAAAATGAACACTTACATCAACTCTTTCGTGAACACATTCTAACATATTTTGTTATTATTTCCAGATCCTACCAAGGCAAGCAGAACCTGCAACCACACTACTTCCCGAAATCAAATTCGCTGTTGAGGTTTGGAAAATAAAGTATCATTAGCCTTAATTTGAGCCTGATCTAACAGATAATGTCAAGAGTTGGACTTGCTAGTTTGCATGAAAACAGAGTGAATGTGTGAAACAAAGTACTCTGAATTCGTGATGTGATCAAGGATCCTTTTACGAAGTTCCGCCATGTGATTGTTCCAGATCCAATGAGCAGACGTGCTCACACTCCAAGAGTCACATCTAGGCCTCTCTGTGCTCATTGCTACATGGGTTCTTCATTACATTGCAGAGGCTGAGCAAATTTAATATCTGTCAATATGAAAAGTCACATGATGCTCCGGTGAGCATCACCATCATCCGAAGAATGTTGAGCACTCGGCAGCGGAAGAAGTCGGCAACTAGTCAACAGTGTGGTGTTTGTCGGAACATCAGGAATACACGAGTTGGTTTCATTCAAGAAAAAATGAACTTACAATGCTATAACTTGTGTATTGTTTCATGTAAAATTGGGGTACTACTTTATGATCAACAGTCTGCAATCGTTACATCAGGAATTAATAGAACAAAAGAATAAAAGGATCAAATAGAAAAAAACACTCTTTGTGTTTAGGTGAGTGTATTTTGACACGCCCGATCTCTTGTTAGATGTCAATAAAATGTCGAAATCTAATTTTTGAATTAATTAATGTAGAAGTTGTCAAGGTACTGACTATATAAGCGTAGCTGAAGCTTTTGATATCATATTTAAATGAATTTTCATTCAACATCTATGTAATAAATTAAAAATTTGGCATGAGTTTTAATATGTATTTATATGTATATGATTTTGAATTTTTATAATGAAATTTTGATAGCAACAAAAATAATAAACATTTCATGTTATGTGATTTTTTTGTTCAATCAACCATATTTTGGCTCCAACATTACTTACAATAAGCCATTTCAAGTAAAATAATTGTCAATATGTTGGTGTAAAGATAGGTATTAAATCACAAATGCTTTGATGTACAATTTAGAATTCAATTGTTTTATTTGAAAATTTATTTACTAATTTATTTTATAAATATAAAAATTATATACAATTCTATTATGCTATTATATATATATATATATAAAATATAATTTTAATTTTTAAAAGAAATAATAATAGTATTTAAAATATTGATTAAATTTGTCTTATAGTTGAATATTAACCATTAATCATAGAACTTTTAAATTTAAGTGTAACAAGTCAAATTTCAAAAAAATTTAGTTATTGAATTTGAAATATTATAATTTAAAAATTATACATATATAAATTATATATCTAATTTTTAAAAGTTTAAATATCTTTGACATATATTATTAATTTTGATATAAAGATAACTATAAAGTTTATATTATTATTAATAATATATAATAAAAAATATTATTTGATATTTTTATAAATAAATTCTAATAAATAGATATTTAATTTAAAAGAAATAAAAAATTTGAAATTATTTATATAATATATAGATGTTAATGGATTATTTAGTTATTTAGTTATTTATTTATTTATATAGTTTATAAAAAAATATTTATTTAAAATTTTGAACACTAAAAATTTTAAAAAATTTATATGCCGCACATAATTAATAAGTAACTAATACTTTATTTTTATTGGTTGATATTTAATATATTATAAAGCTTTAAATTTTTTATTCAACTAATTAGTATATATAAGTCTTATTATTAGATTCTATTTATATCTAAGATTTCTAAATAACATTACTTCTTATGTAATTCAAAAGCGTCAATATTAAATTGTATAAATAAGATATTTTTTTAGGAACTTCTATAGCTCAACAAAGATCTATCCTATAATAGTTCTAATTCTTGCCTATAACAAACAAAGTAGATGAAAAATATCTATTGCTAAACAAATATATTATATAAGTGTAGAGAGGACTATACACACTCCATTGCAACTTCTTCACTCATAACAAAAAAGGTAACCATCAAATGATGCTATCTAAGATGTTATTAGTAATGCTATCTAAGATGCTTCTTTTATCTTTGCTATTTTCTATGTTGTGCATGCTAGCTTGTCTCTCATCTTTTTATTGGCTCTGATTAATATTCTCTCAAGCTTTGCTTGAAAGACATATAATAAAATGCATATTTTAAAATTCCTTCAGTCTTTTCTTCTCTACTTGATTGAAATTGTCAAATTTTAGGAATAGATTCAAGTTATAGTGGAATATTTTTAGATTAATTAAAAATAATTGCTCTTATAAAATACAAGTGAAAGTCATATATTTCTTTCTTTTTTAACTTTATTTTAGCTATGGCTTGTTAGAATTCTTCCTATGCCTTGATCTTTGTCTTTCTACTCTTATATATATTTAGACTTTATTTTATTAAAGTTCTTACAGACAACTTATCTGCACTAATCTACATAATTGGATTGTGCTAGAAAATTTCTTTAATTTCTATTACTTCTAACTTCAATCTCTATACAATTTTATCTAGATTTTTAAAACTTATATAGCTAGATATTCTTCCTAAATCTACTTTTATTATTATTATTATTATTATTATTATTATTATTGCTTCTATATAATTTATAGATAAAATCTTATGTCTCTTAATTAAATAATTTACCTAAATTACTATTTGAGCTAATATATTTCTTCATAAAATCATTGCTTATGATGCCCTCTTATTTTATAATCTCTACATATACAACCAATTGTCTTATTAATACAAACCATCTTTTATTCTAATATTCTTTTTCTTGGCTTAACAAAAATAAGCTTTAATATAGCTTAAATATTCTATTTTAAATTTAAATTTTTATTTGAATTGATATATATTTTTTAATATATTTAATTATTAAAGAAGTAGTATATCTATGTCTTTATAAGGTATTTGGTGGGCCTTTTTATTTTCTATTTAATTTTAATTAACTTGTATCTTGAAATATTATAATACTAATTAATTTAATATATTAATATAAGAAAAAAATTAAAATTAAAATTATATTTTTTAATTTAAAAAATATTTTTTATTTTAATTTTTATCATATTATTATTAATTATATTTACAATGACTCAAAACATTGATTCAATGTTTTTAAATTTGACTTAGCTTATTTTTTTGCTTGAAATATAGCAACAAGTAGGTACTTAGTCTAATAAGTAAAATTATTAGTATATAATTCAAGAGTCTTTGATATAGAGGATTTTAATAAAACTAATTTATAGATGAAGAATTCTCTGTATATGCATGTATTGCTCATTGAAACAATTTTTTGACTCCAAGCTTGTTACTCATTGCAAATACTACAACAACCTCTATTGTCATTCATTGTTGCACTACTTTTGTTTTTTTAACTTTATATAGTATTATTGCACTCTTCTGCCTATACAAATATGCATTTTTATAAATCTAAGAATTATTAGATTATCAAAGCCTTCTTCACTCTTATCAATGCCTTTCTTATTTTTAGTCTTATTTCAAGAGTCTCTATTCTTCTTGTCTTTAGTAATAGCCATTCTAGTTTAATATTATATCATCTTTAAATAATTTTTTATTCTTTTTGAATGACATATAAATATTTTGAGACTTTGATTGTTTGTATTTCATGTCCTTGATAATTTGATAAGTGTTCTAATTTATTGTTCTTGTTTTGTGTTTTAGAAGTGAGTAGATTATTTCACTTCCATTTTTTTATTTGAAGGTTATAGACTACTTATCTTTAAACTAATATTCTTTACTTTTTAATCTTAATTTTTTTCTTAAAAAAAAAGGATCACCTCTCTTAGTCGAAATTTTTATTTGATATTAGAAGTTACAGATTATCCTCGTCTAATTTAAATTGTAGATTTATTAAATTGCCTAAGATGGAAGAAAAAATTATAGATGCTATACTTAGCATAAATGAGAATAGATTCATAATTATTACAATCTTCAAGAACTTATCAATACTCTTAGAGTAGAAATTTCTTATATTACTGATGCCAACCATAGAAGCACTATTTTTATCTCTATGGAAGAAGTCCAGAGCCTATGCTAAGAAATTGTACAATTAAAGGTAGCAAGTAGATCAGCCTCGCAACTAAATCGAGCATGTATTGCTTTTATAAGCATGAAAGACGCAAAGATTAGTATGCCTAAGAATTTTGATAGAACAAGATCAAAATTTTGAGGATTTTTACAACAAGTCAAGCTTTATTTAAAGTTGCATTCTTTCCAATAGCCTAATGGATTTATTCAAGTTGAATTTATAGACACACTTCTATCTAAAAATGCTCTTTTTTGATCTATACCTTTGATGGAAAATGATTCACAATTTTTTATGATTTGAATTCATTCCTTGAAGTATTTACGGCCACAATTGAAAAAATAATTGAGAAATGATAGCAGAGATCAAGTTTTTATCTATATGACAAAGATCATAGTTAGCCATAATATATACTGCTGAATTTCAAAATCTTACTTGTGATGTGGAATGGAATGATAAAGCTCTTATTAATCAATTTTGCTATAGATTGAAAGATAATGCCAAAGATTTGTTATTAACAATATCAAAAGTAGACTTCTTAAAATAATTTATTGCTCAAGTCATTATATGTGATAATTAATTATTTAAAAAACATCAAAAATATAGATTTGATTGAAAAAGAACAAATTAATTAATGATAGTAGTTCTAAAGTTTTTAGAAACTTATTTGATTAAGCTAAAATCAATGTAAATTGATATAATATATTTTAAATCTCCCATTAAATAGAAAAAAAACTTGACATTATCAAGAAGGTCTATGCTTGTATTGTAGAGAAGTCAAGCACATTGTTTAATATGATCCAAAAAACCAACACAATCACAAAATGAAGAGCTATCAAGAACACAAACTAAAACAGATGCATAAGTTAGTAAAAACTATGTCAAAAGAAAATGATAAGATAGAAATAAGGATGTGTATATATTCAAGAAGAAATTAGAATGGCTATTGCTCAAGACTAGAATATACAAGAGACTCTTGAACTAGACTAAAAGCAAAAAAAGAGTTGACAAGAATGAAGAAGGCTTTATTCTTATTTCTATATATACTATTTATCTAAGAATTATGTGGTGATATTTATCAAGAACAATAACTAGATGAAGTCAAATAAAAAAGTGAGACCTCTTTCAAAGAAATAAATATAAAGAAGTATATGTATTAAAAAGAAACTGGAATGGCTAATGCCAAAAGACAAGAAAACTAGAGACTCTTGAACTAGACCGCAAACAAGAAAGGACTTGACAAGAGTGAAGAAGGCTTCACTCTTGTCTCTATTTATACTATCTACCTAAGAGCTAAGTGGCGACGTTCTATAGGACCTCCAACACGTATCCAATTTACAAAACACGTGTCCAAGTTGCAAGACACGTGTCGAACTTGCAGGGCAAGTTTCCTATATGTTCGCCACGTATTTAGTTTGGTCTTCAAGCTACCAACATGTGCGACATGTGGCTAACTTATTGACCAAGTTTCTAATCTAAAAGTCTACTATGGACACTTATAAAGTCAAAGCAGCGTCTATGAAGTTTCTAGGAAGTTTTTCTAAAGATATTATGGAATTAATCTGCTTTTACCTTCTTTTATCTAGTTCTATCTGATCATATAGGTAACTATACATATGTCCGTGACATTACCCCCCCTTTAAAAGGACGAGTTCCACGAGGAGCGGTGATTACATGTGTAGAAAGTCTAAGATGCGGCGAATAGTATTTGCCACATACTCTGATCTTTGTTCTCTTCGAAAGTAATTGATGGGTCCTCTCAACCATCGATAGTGTTCCATTCCAAGGCTAGAAGACCACCCTATTATTTGATCATTGTTGTGACCTTCATAACTTCCTTCAAATATTACATCTGGAATACCGTCAGGAATTGTTCCTATCTCCAATAAAATCACCAAACATCAAGAATCTCTTCCAAGGTCGTGATACCAAACACGTTGTATCTCGCCATCTATTTGAAAAAGAACATGTCGTTCTTGAAGATCTTCATCTCGGTTGCGTCGTCTTGAGGGTTGTGACAGTTGCAATGTCTCGTCCGGTAGGTCAGCAAATGAAGGCTCTTGAGTCAAATCCGTTGGCTGTTGATTCTCTATCTCCTTAGCATCACAAAATACAAAGAAGCTACAAATAAGGATAGAAAGTTGAATGTTATCTTGCCTACATCTTGTTTCTTTTATAGGGAAAGTCTTCATCTTGGTTTCGATGGATGTTGTTGATAAAAGGTCTCCACCTTCCTCATTGCATTCGCCAGATTTTTTGCTGGTTTCCATGTGATTTCACTAATATCGTATCCGTGCCAGTGAACAAGATATTCCAACCTATTTCGGCGCCGCCTTGAATCTAAGACTTCTTCTACTTCAAATTCGTCATTATTGTTCACTTCTATAGGAGGAGGTGGCACTTGTCTTCTTCTTGGTATGTTCACTATCTTATATGGTTCAAGAAGAGACACGTGGAATACACGGTGGATCTTCATAGACTCTGGTAGGCATCATCGATATGCAACTGGATTAATTTGTTCAAAAATACGAAAAGGTCCAAGCTTACGATAGTCCAACTTGTCACAAGGTCGCGTAGTCTTGATATTGCGACGAAGTAGCCATACCTTGTCGCCTACGTTGAGTTGTGGTTGTTCCTTTCGATACGCATTAGCGTTTGTCTTTTGTCGTTCTTGAGCTTCCTTTAATTGTGCCTTCATTGTTGTATGTAGTTCTGACAAATGATTTACCAAGTCTTCCGCCGCAAGATTATCAACTTTCAAATAGTCAAAAGTATCAAGTCGTGGATGGTAACCATAATTGGCAAAGAAAGGTGTTTGTTGTATAGAAGAATGTACCGTATTATTATAAACAAACTCTGCCAATGGTAAAAGAGTTGTCCAATCATCTTGTTGGTAGTTGATGGTACATCTCAAATACTGTTCCAAGACTTGATTTACGCACTCCGTTTGTCCATCAGTTTGAGGATGGAAAGCTGAAGATAGCTTTATATCCACCTTTAAAATCTTGAAAAGTATTCTCCAAAATCTCGATACAAACTGAGTTTTCCTATCCGATATAATATCCTTAGGTAATCCATGATAGCAGTAGATATTGTCAAGGAAAAGCTTAGCTGTTTCTTTGCCTGTGATAGATTTTTTACATGGTATAAAATGCGCCATCTTAGTGAAGCGATCTACTATCACAAATATAGAGTCATAAGAACCTGAGTTTGGAAGATCCGTGATAAAATCCATAGACACAGAAGACCATGGTTATTCTGGAATGGATAATGGCTGAAGAAGTTCGTAGGGTCGGTGGCGAGGAGTTTTTGATCTTGAACAAACATCACAAGTTTTTACAAAATCTTTGACTCCCTTCCACATTTGAGGCCACCAAAAATCTCTAGATATCAACTCTAGAGTCTTATTATATCCAAAATGTCCCGCTGCCGGAAAGTCATGACGAAATAGAAGAACATGTAATCACGCTTTCACCTCTAAAAATATATAAGCTCGAAATAATAAGAGATTTTCTTCAATCTTCAAACTCAAATACGAGACTTAAGCGTCGAAGTTGATTTCATTCAAAATGAAATTATTCAATTTCAAGAGAGTCGCTCGTTAACGGGGCAACATCTTCTTTTGGTACAAGATAAGAACGTCTAGAAAGTGCATCGGACAGACCTTGTTATTTTCTTGGCCAATATGTAATAATGAACTCGAATCTTGATAGAGACATGCTCCAACGAGCCTGACGACGATTCAACACGCGTGTTGACATGAAATACTCGAGGTTCTTGTGATCCGTTGTCGTGTTGTGATTCGGCTACTATGTGAAAAAATTATATATGTATATTTAATATACAATTTACTACTTAACTAAATGAAAGTCATATCAGTAGATTTTATTGGTTATAAGATGTGATTAGGTTGCTAGTTTAGAAAAGATCTATTAAAAGGATTCTTATTAAGATTTATACAACCTTATTTTCTTTTTAGTAGTGACTTTTGAAATTAATTTTATATTGATAGTAACTTATATATATCTTAAGTCACCTTTGTTAGACATTGGTGATCCTTAAGATCTTATTTACTTCTTTTATTTGGTGCTTAAAGCACCAAGTATGTAAATCTTATAAGAAGAAGGGTTAGGAAAGGGTTTTTAGTGTAAAAAGGGTAGTTTGGCCATCCATGTGGATGAATAGAGGTGGATGATAGAAATCTCTATTCTAATTGGTCAAAAATCATGCCCAATGGGCTTCAAGGAGGCTGCCTGAGGGTTTATTAGGAGTTAGGGTTTGTTTTTCGAAGGGAGTCGAACATCAGAGGCTTGGGTCATCAGGTTTAGGTTTTTGGGTATGGTTTAGGTGCAAATCTTGCATGATTTGGACTTTTAATGAAGAAGTTATAGGCGCTCAAAGTTAAGGTGTTGATTTTGGACCTACTATCACTCTTTTGGGTATATCTCGCGCATACAGAGAGCAATTAAAGATCCTTGACTGGGGTTGAAAAGCGCACTTTTTTGGCTACACTTTTCATGTACAGCTCGATAAAATCCAAGCTAGAATCAAGGAGATATTGCGAGTTGAAGTCAGTGCTTGTAAGCTAAAGGCAGTAAGTGACTCTGCTTAACTAGCGGTTACAATTTGAGCTATATCTTAGTCAATTTGATAGATTTTTGGCTCAAAATTTTCAGGAGTATATATGTTTATGTCACAAGACTATGTACAAAATTTTTGTGGCATTAGGGCTTTGGGTTTGTGAGATATAGAGAAAATAGTGCTCGGGTGTCTCTGAGCTAGGGTTTTAAGCACCTACTAGGAATTTTGAGATATCGAATGATCGGAAGTATATTTGCGGTTGAATTTTTTTTTGTGGTAAAGCTTAAAGGTGAATTTTACCTTGCCTAAAAGTTTGAAGAAAAATGCACGGCTAGATCAGAAGATATGATTTTCTAAAGTTTGGAAAGAAAAACATCGTTTGCGGGAAAATATATTTTTAAGGGTTTTTGTTGCAAATTTGGACTTTTGTGCATACTAAAGGTATTTTTGGGAGCCAAGACTTTATGGAGGTATAAAAGGTGGATGTATAGAGCCTTGATATGATTTTTGATATATAGATGAGTCTTTAAAAGGTTTTTAAGGATTTTCTACATATCATAGAGAAAACTTATGTACAAACCTACTTAAAAATAAGAGGTTTTAATCATACAAAACCTTTTTCTTATATTATCGTGTGTATTTGTCCTTCTTAATAAGGACAAATAACTCATTAGAGTTTAGCCAATAAATATTAAGTAAAATTCTCTACAGCTAGGTACCCGGTGTATTCCTAGATAGAAGTTCACGCCACGCGACAACGTCAGTAGAGGTAAAGGCCTAACTTGCAAAGAACAACAGTGGACATTACTGATACAAGCCAAGTTCGCTCTTCAGTATCCAAATTATAGTCTCTGTTCCCCTCGATTAACTCCTCCATTCCAGAGATCATAACTTGTACCCCTGTAGCCCACAGAGGTCACCTCTGTACTCGTAATGAATATGTTCAGATTGATCCACCCTCCAAGACTTAAATCAGCGAGACCAGAGATGAGTACGGTTACGGTTGAAAGTTCTTAAAAACCCAATAGGCTAATCAAAGCTTGAGAAAAACAATAAAGAACAGAAATACCAACATCATACGCATTGCTTAGTTATTATTAGAGCTCGTGTGCATTCCTTTCAACTTGGTACAACATATTGTAGCATCAGAAACATCATAGATTCACCAAAGCAGGTTTAAAAAGATCATACCCTCGGCACGATTGCGCGATTCACAGAACTCGTCTCCTGACAAGGCGCGATGAAAAATAAACTGCCACTCGTCCGAAGTGTTTGCCACGATTGGAGTTGCATCATCGTCGTAAATGTCCACGGAAATGGAGCCATTCACTTCCAGATTTCTGTCTCTTGCCGCTTCAAGTCTCTCGTTGGCTTGAATCAGAGACTCATGAACGTTTTCCTCCATCTCCTTTTTATCCCAACTACAGCAGTGCCCTCAAATTATTTGTGCAAAACAGTAATGCTGTTTCTTCTCTACGCTGTTCAAAGGGCTAAGAGCCAGCACACGAGCCATTATGATCATATCAATCTCAACGATCCTCTTGAAGGATTCTCATGCCAAATCCTCTAATCTTCGTTCACAATTCCTGCTCATGCTAAAAAGCAGTAGACTCGCAATAATTGACTCATCACATGCCAATGCTGACAATCATGAACTTGAGCTGCTACACATTGGCTTTGCTACGTATGCATCGATTACCATGACTTCAAAAAGAAAAATGCCACAGCCTGACCATCCAGCACCGAACCATCGTTTCGTATGCCAATTCTCTGCTTACAAAATGACCGGGCACTCCTCCAACCTCAATTCAGAAGAGCTAGGAAAGGCTGACTCAAGTTTTAAATCTGTGAGAATAATCTTTCCTGAAAACTCATAACTCATGAAACGTTGCTGCCTCGAGAAATGACATTGATCGGCTCTGATGAGAACTTTGCCGCTTACTTTGGTGTTATTGAAGACTCAAAAGCAATGCCACCGTGGCCAAGGCCAAGTATTAGCCACGCGCGCCGTTCCCAGCATTCAAGTCCATGATCTTTGGCGATGAAGTGCTTTCCAAGGCACACTTGTGTAGGTTGGCATGGATCTGTGCAAATGGGTAGGAGCTGGGAAAGGTTCACACTTCGACTTAATTAGAAATCGAAACCAATAGAAATGTGAACATTAGCTCAGCCTAATCCTACACCGGGACCACCAGAGCATGCCCTACTTTCCACTCTCATCTGCAACTCTGGGATTGATTCTTTTCCTCCCCCTCCCTTCCCATCGCTTTGGACACATTCAGGACAAGGTTGGTGTTGGTGACGTAAAAACAGCCGTCATTGTGCTGGTTTATTTTTACTGCCGCGGCACAAGTTCGTGAAGAAAGATGCACACGTTTAGGGTGTTGTATTGGCAGTTTTCGTCACGATTCAAGAGTTTTTAAGGTTTGCATTGAGAAGATGCTGTAAATGGATTTCAGGCTTGGGAATCAGGAGCACATGTTGAATATGTCAAGAAAAGAAACGTTTCAATCAGTTTGAGATGTGTCAAGACTAATGTGCAGAAGAGAACGTCAATAGTCTCTCTAATCCATTCACTGGTGTGTGTTGCACTGGAACTGTTGAGACGACAAAATGTAAGACAATGACAGAGAGCACAAACCAATGAACACGCATCTTCCGAGATGAATTACTAATGCATAGGAAAAGGACGACGTGATCTTTTTTCCTAGTGGCTAAAGTGAACAAGTTGGCATAAACAAGTCCTCTTTTGCTGAATTGACCAGGAAACAAATAGTAAGACTGAGTTCCACGCGCAAAAATTTGCAAAGCTCCTCCGCTGGAGGGGAACGAGACCGGATCCCTAATTAGACCATAAGTGTCAAAATTTGAACCTAGGATTGTCCCACTAAATGGAACTGGTAGGGCACGAAGACTATGCCTCCTTAGTTCGTAAAGCATGATAAAAACTGAACTACAGGTCAGTGGTGCCGCTACGGGAGTTTCGCAAGCCCTATGTATAAGAACGTGTGTGTCCTGCTACTGCCCATCGTAGTTATTGAACAGAAGTATTATGTAGGATGTTAGATGAGTGGCACATAACGAACGCCCAATTCATTGGTCTTCTTCACGGTCCCATCGAGTAGCTTGTCAACAATCATAAGCTCCTGCAGCATTCACACCGACAATGTAAGAAACCTGAGTAAGCTGTTTAACAATGGGAAAAATCGAAGTCCAAACAAGTCCGACGACTCCAAAACAAGTGTACTGAAACAAACTCTTTTTCATACTGTCATAAATAGATGTAAGAAAGGCACACCTGGGAATCTGTCCCAACAGGAATCACCATGCGACCACCTGGCTTCAGCTGCTGCACCAGAGCTTCCGGAAGTTCTGTCACAAACCAATCAAAACGAAAAAGTTTAAGATAACTCCTATTTTAACTGACTTTGATCCTAAGTAGATTAAAATCAGTTTAAATATCATTCCTCACAACAGTTTGGCCCCCCAAACTGATTCGAATCGTTGAAACAATGACAAGTCGCCAAAAGTAAATTAGTGCTACAATTTTAGTACTGTATTAGGATTCAATAACCATGACAAGTTTCAGGAATTGGAAAACAAGAAGTACCCGCTGCGGCAGCTCCGACATGAATGGCATCGTAGGGCCCACACTCTTCCCAGCCAAGTTTTCCATCACCGACTGCAGAAAATTATCCCACCACTTCAATTGTCGGACTTTGTCAAGAGTAATTACTTTACTGAAGAGCTCAACACAGTCACAAACAAGGGTGGAGCTCACAACTTTAAGGCAGTAAAAACGATCACCGCCAATGCCTTACCATGAACTACAAGACGACCCATTTCCATGAGGGACGAAGCAGGAGTCATGTTTATGGCGTCGATCGACATCTCAACAAGTTCAGGAATACGCTCTACTCCTACGGTGTGACCAGTCTCTCCAACCTGCAACACGACAAACTCCACTTAAATCAGACACAAATTATTGATGCGTATTTGCTACATCAGATTAATGACCGACCAATTCATGAGAAACTTTGCAGAGATAATGCCAAAAGCAACGCTCAAGAATATAGACTTAGGTGTCGGTTCCACGCAGAATACCATGAGGCTGAAGACAGCAGTGAGATAACCAGAGCCAGAACCTACGTCGAGGACAACGCTTCCAGGCTTCAAATAATCAGCTAGCAGAGAAAGACAATACGAATGCTGCAGACACAATGGCAGAAGTCAGATGAAGTTCAGAATTACTTCACAAAACAGAAGACCTTCATGTACTGCCCAGCATAAAAAAAATGATATCCGGGATACACAGATTGCACCATGGATACCAGGTTGGGTGCTACTGAGAACGGAAGCTAACCATGTGTGGCGCAGAAATTGTTGCTCCGTAACCTGAAACGCCAAACATAGACGAGTTACATCTGTCAATTCTTTGTTTCCTTCGTGTGACAGTTGCACAAAACCCTCAAATACCTTCCAAAAGCCTCCGACGCAAGTATCGACATGCAAATTGCGAAGTGACCCTGCTCAAATGATAATTTTAATAGGTAGACAAACCCTGCTTAAACCTCGATCTCATGTCCTCAAAACGTTACCTATTACTTGAGGAGCATCATTGTAAGCTAGCTTAGAATCTGGAACAAAGATCTTCCTGTCCACTTTGGACATAGCAACAGCCGCCTCTGGCGAGGTTAAGATACCACGCTCTGCAGACACAACTAAAGCGTTAAACACGACATCTTCATAAGCTCCGGTAACTATACACATTTGCACCCTTTCACGTAGCCTGTAAGTTGGACTCGAGTAAAAACTAAACAGCATCTTCCGAAACCCACAATCTCCACGGTGGAGAAACGATCATGCACATAAGAGGGATTTGGGACGCTTGTGTACGTACTTTGCAAGTTGGCGACGAGCTCGGCATAGGTAGCGCCATGACAGCGCCACATCTTCTCATCGCCTGGAGAACTTGGCGCCGGCGGGTATGTGCCCGGCGGCGCACAAGGGGCGAGATATGGCCTCCCAATTTTCGCTGCTTTTATTTCGATGTCCTCTTCCAGATCCGTGTGCTTCTCAACCGTCACTTCTGTCGCAATTATGAGATAATGATACTTTTCGACCTTGGTCTCAAACAGTCATTCGACTGTGTTTGTGTTTTCGAGTCAGCCGTTAAAACAGCTGCTGCTTAAATCATAGGTAACAACAAATTGAGACGGTGGACATGTGGCTCCTACAGCCTCGATTCAAGAGCGATTGAAATATGCCGTCAAAAGCATGCGGAACGATTCGGATGTACAGGGACGGAGAAGAAGACTTCAGAGTGCTCTGGACCCTGAGGACTCGAACAAAAGAATCAAGGATTAAAGAATTCACACCAAGGGTTGCTAATGACGTCGCCGCCCCGAGAAGACGGAAACGCTGTAGTTAGAATTAACCTCAACCTAGCGACATTGAGCACCAACGCGAAGAGGTCGTATGTTCGAAAAGATAGATCCCGACTGCAAAGAATCTCTCAAACGAGAAACAAATGTAATGCCGTGTCCTCCCCAAACTACCCACCAACGCACTCAACGAAAAAATCTGGAACCTCGACGAACACCGACAAAAAGGCTTGTAACGTGGAGGCAAGGAGTACTGATTTAAATCCAAAGGGTGGTGAGGCTACACTCAACTAGCACCAAGCCAACTTGGCAGATTCTCTGCAACAAGAGGCTCAAAACAAATTCGCGAAATTCGACAGTCCAAACCGTGCTCCCTGAATTGATTTCACAGAGCATGCAAGTACCAGGCGAACTCAATTGTAGAGCAGTCTGGAATGAGATTGAGAGGTAAAGGCCACAAGAGATTGAAAGCGCGCAAACGCAGGAGACAGATGGGAGCATGCCAGAGGATCGCGGCGACAAGACAGGACGGAAACCTCGAATGACAGCTTCCAGCGGCGAGGAGTGGAGGGCTTTATGCGAGATGTGGCTCAAGGCCTCGGCCCTGGTGGTTGCACGAACTTCGGGAAGGCTGCAACAATCTAATTCTTTCACACCTCCGTTTGCCAATCTTGTCTTCACCGCTGTTGGTGTTGTCTGCGGGCAATCTACTCGCTATTGACTCATCTGCCGTGCTCAGCGATCGAGGACGAATGAGGAACCCAAGTGCCACAGTGCTCCAGAAATATTCCTCCATTCAGAATGTCGTCTAGTTCGGAATTATATCATTCATCTGCGTCGTTTTGTTGGATTCTGCGGCACGCTCGAAGCTCAGCGCTCCAACAGACTCGGGATTGATCACCATCCTCGCTCCGTGGCTTCACAAATCGGAAGAAAAACTCAAAGTCTCATTACACTAAGGTGTGATACATTGAAATATTCAAGCGTCTGAGGTATGAATTATACCATCGACAAATGATCGCTGTGGTTCTCTCAAACGACATTTCAGAAGCTCAAAAAGAATAAAATAATAATTAAAAAGAATTGACAGATTTTTTTGTTTTGTTTTGTTTTGATTTAATTGTTCATTTAGGCGTGAGGGAGATTGTTCGTTGCCCAGAAACCCATGACAGCATTAAACTAGGGTGATCCCTAGTATTTTTGCTTTGACCACGGGCTTCGACGAACAGTGATCGCATTCAAAATTCTAAAGCAGCTGTCAGAAATCAACAAATTCGGATTCCGTTAAAAATCAACGAATCCATGCAAATCCGGCCTTGAAGGAAAAGCCACCACCCTATCATCGGTTGTGAGTTTCGTAGGCACCACAAACTAGGGTTGCGCGAAAACTTTGTGCAGTCCCTCAAATTTCTGAGTTCTCAACAATTGTGTAGCTAGCGGCAATGTGGGTTGTTTAGATTAGGTGAAAATGAATTGGTCAAAACCCTATTTAACGGCCCGATTAACCCAAATTTTTTTGAGTGCAGCGGAGAGTTTTTCACGTGCACAAACGAGATAATGTCAAAATGTGACGATCTTTGCATGATGGTTGATGACAATTGAATAGCGATGTGCATTGAGAATTCCCCATCTCACGCAAATGAAGCTCGAGAGGGGATGACTACAAGCCAAAACGATGAGTATTCTCCAAGCGTGGCTGTTTGTAAGCCTCGGAATGGTCTTGCGATGTTTTTTGGAACTCCGAGCTTCGCCGATTTCCAACCCTCCGTTTTTTCTTGCAACTCAGGGTTGTGTGCCCTCGGGGGTGGGGAGACGGGGAAAAAGTTACCAAGTCGTTACGAACTGTTCTGACATTGTCAGAGGCCTACTCATCCTAAAAAAACCTGCACAAAATTCACCAAGGATTCGACATGACAAACAACATGGTTCCCAAGGAGATTCGCTGTCACGCCAGGCCGTCGCCTGATTCCGCCGCAAACCAGAAACAGCAATCTATGACTTGGCCACTCCCGCAACCCTGAATTTACCATTTATCACAAATTCCACCCCCTCGTCTAATATTAGCACTAGCATCGGAGCTTCGAAAGCATAACCGCCTGCTGCAGCTCGGAAACCGCAAGCAGGGAAGAAAAAAAAAATTAATGTGGTGCAAACAAGGTGAGCTGTCGCGTGGGACTAAGCTTGGTTAGTGGCGGTGACGGAGGAGAAGCCAAATCCAACACCCGAGGTAGACAAACTCCTTTCTGACAGTACTGAGTGCCGAAACCAGGTCCATGGCATGGGGGGGCAACTTTAACAACTTGACTTATATAGACGACCGAGTTTGGGCACACGGCGTATTGAAGGTTCCATGCGGCCTGTGCTACAGCGCCGTTTGTAGGTCTGTCTGGACTTTATCAGAACTCTATTGGAACAGAAACCCTGTTAAACTTGGCTGCCCCACTGTGGCCTTTGTGGTGCCTTCACAGCAATTCTAAAGCAGTAATTCCATAGCCACATGGGAACCAATGCTTTTGGGGGCTTAGATGGTCAAAGGGCCCCTTTGTGAGTGCTAGAATTAGCTGGGCTCTTGGCCCTTACAGATTGTAGTAGTAGTAGTAGTAGTTGTAGTAGTGGGTGGTAGTAGTATTTGGTAGTGGGAGTAGTAGTGGTGGTGCTGTTTGGTTTCACATGGCCATCATGCTGAGCACCTGATTGCACCAGAACAACAGCAAATGGATGTGGCACTGTTATCCATGGGGAAGAGGAAGCTGCCAGAGTGGACAGAATACCCATATACCCCCTCCCCTGCCTTGGAAGTTGCTCCCCCAATTCATTCAAAAATGGTAAAAGAAAATGCCAAAAAAAAGATACTGAACAATCATGCACCCATTAGTTACTAACTTACTTCTATCTACTGATATATGCATTTGTTTATTGCCTTGTGTCTGTTTGTAAGTTCTGTGTAGGGGAAGTTTTACCACATGCAGCACTTGCCACCCACCCACCTACACATACAGACACATTCACAGGAATGTTTTGAAAAATGCCCCATGGTCTTCACAATGTTCCTCACTGCACAAGCTACAGAGGATTACTATGTAATATAGTTTTTTTTCTTTGTTTTTTTTTTTTTCTTTTAAATATAACACAGACCCAGTTCACAGACAGAGTAGTGGATTCTTTTCCCCTCACAAAGGCACCCTGCTTGAGACAAACAGCAGAAATGTTGGCATACCTTGTCACTTGGAGCAGAAGGGAAAGATGGAATGCAGTGAGATCTGGGATCCATGGGCTGTAGATTGTTGCATGATGTGCACCTGGCCAGGTCCATATTTTTTGATGAGCCTTCATCCCATGGGCCCTGTGCACAGCAACATATACTGTCTATAAATACTACAGCATGTGCATAAAAATAAAACAATCATATTGTATGGAGACAATCTGAAGGTCCATCTTTGATTTAAGTTCTTCTTGTGATTAGAATCCTTTTTGAAGCTGAGACAGCAAATTCCATGCTCCCCATTTATTTTTGCTATTGGTTTGTGCCTATGTGCAATGTGTGAAGCCACTCCCTGGTGGAGGTTTTGGCTCTTGGTACTACCCAAGAGCCTTTATTTTTGAGTTTGTTGGAGACACTGGGTGAAGAATTCTGTCAGTAGATTTTTTTCAAAATAAACCAGGTGTCAATAAAATTATTAGATTAATTCATTTTATTTATTTTATTAATAAATTCCTTCCCTTCTGTGAGAATAAACTTCTATACATGTGTAGTAATATATGTGCCACCTTATTAGGTGTCTTTTGACAATATCATTAACATGGCAATTGGTGAATTTGTCCATTAGACAAGAATGATTTTTTTTCACATTGGATATCTTTTATGAGAATTTATTAGTGGCATTTTAATTAAATACTAAACCAAAGTTTTTAGATTATCAAGGTGTTGTTATAGAAAAAAATGGGACATAGTGTTAAGTTGCACAATAGGTGGTATGTTTGTATGGCTGGAAGGATATTGAAAGTATATATTGACATTCTGATCTATATATATATATATATATATACACATATATAACCATACATAAGGTGTGTATTATTTTCAGTTACATCTTTGAAGCAAAGAAGAAAAATAAAGTACACAAAAAAATCAAAATAAAAAACATTAAAATGAAATCCTCAAATCCCATGTAGACTGCAAAAGCAAATAGTAAACTTTCAAGAACATTGATACAACTAAAATTAATTATGGTGGCTAAGTTAATTATTCTAAGGAAAAAATATATTTTGAAAATATTGTGAATAGATTTATAACACTTATGCTTTTCTAAAAACTTAAAAAGTATATATTTTATATGGATTCAGAAGACTTATATATATATATATATATATATATGTATATATCCTGGCCTTTAATATATATAGTCAAGTTAAAGTAAATCCACACATTTATTTTTACAAACTTCCAACAGCCATCCACTATGTAAATTTTTCTGTAGATTTTTGCATCCTGTTAGATACCCTATTACTTTCATTTATATTTTGATTATATATAATTTTAAAATTTTGTTGTTACATTGCTCCAAAATTTAAATTATTCATCTGGTGAAAAAAATTTCTTCAATAAAAAATTAGTTAAACGTGTCTGTATTTTCTCTTCATGTGTATTCTAAAACATTTTTTTATTTAAATAAAAACACACTGTTTAGAAACATTAATAAAATTTTCACACTATACATAAACCTCATAGAATAAAATTTTGATTCTTAAAAATCTAATAAAACATGAATACATTATATATATATTGAAATCAACCAATCAACCAAAAATCACAAAATTAGAAATTAGAAATTAATATTTATATATTTCTTCAATAATTAAACGTTTGGAATGTTTAGTTAAGCTTGAACTGTTGGTGTTTGGGGCAAATTTATTCAAAACTTCAGTCAAATTTATATGGATACAGTAACTTTACAAATAATCATAATTAGATTTGTTCTAATAGAGCGTGGGTTCGAATCCTGATGTCCTCCATCCAATGAAATGGACCCCATGACTGCCCGAGCCTCGACCCGCGCCTCTTCTGAAGGCCCGTTCCAACAATAACTGTTCTCTTGTTTTTGGGGAACTCGTTCTCAACTCAGTCCCCGGTGTACATATTTCATCCACATCGAAGCCCACTTGTCCAACGGATGATAAGAAGTACACCCACATGGATGAGGATCCAACACGACGTGACACCAATCCCACAATATCGTAACGCCAGGCAACACGCTCGGAAGTCTCTTGGCGGGAGTCAGAGGGTACAGCCAAGCTGGAGATGACATGGAATTGACGTTGCGGCGCGGGATTCTCGAGGTTCGCTTCCTCATCCACTTGGAACGGCCTCCTCAAAAGCCAGCCTAGCCCTGACCATAGCTCTATTTATCACGTGCTTTGTCATGTGGATATGGTTTTCTGTTAACTTCATGAATTTGGTTCCTAATAACTAGTTTGATTATGCGCATAAATGATTGCAACATCATTGCTGCTTTGAAAAATGTACTAATCCATTATCCGACTCTAATGGACACAAGTATACATTTTTTGGGGTTTCTTTTATTCTTGAGAATTTGAATGATTACATACATTCAAGTAATTTCTCATGTTCTGTTGATGTTTTAATAATGATTATGCAATATGCTTAGTTTTAATTACTTTTTTTATACAAGTTTTGGAAGGATTGTAGGGAAGCCAAACTGGCTCAGCTCTCCTTGCTGAAAGAGGCAAACAAGTCACGGACTCTGACAATAAGCAGCAGTTTTTTTTGTTAATCAAAACACACTAATATTTCAAAATACATTCTTTTTCACTTTCCAACGGCTTGGTTGCTGATTGAATACATATGTCCTGAATTGACAAACGCTCACACGCACTTCATAAACCCACCTTGTACTTCTGAAAGCTTTCGAATCTTCGGAGGTTGGTGGGGGTGCAAACTGGTGTTAGGAAGATATTACTTGTATCTGCCACAAACTTGCAGGTTCTAAAACTTGAATTAGACTCTTCAAGCTAAACTGCACCCATCTACGAGGATTGCTACGACTCCTGAGAATCCAAAGCACTGTTTCGCTTAAAATCTGGGATAGACAACATGAAGAAGAGTCAAAAACTAACTGTGGAGTGTTTGTCTGGTCGCAGTTTCGGATCGAGGCAACCAACCAGATAGCAGTGCTCACCCCGGTATCCTAGATTACAGTCAACCCATTCAAGGATCGTGATCTGTCACGATCAATAAACTTGCCCAATGCAGGTCTTCAAAGCTGATAAGAGCCAGTACTAGTTTCTATTGTGTGGCGAAGATAAAACTACGATATTTTCAACAGGTTTTTCCTTTTGTTTTCGTTCTTTTTTATACAAATTTTGGCAGGATGCTAGGGAAGTCAAACTGGCACAGCTTTCCTTGTCGGAGGCAAACAAGTCGGGGACTCCGACCACAAGCAGCAGTTTTTTAAAAATCAAAACACTATAATATTTCAAAATGTGACGCACAACTTAAGCATGACGAGTATAATATGATCATTTACAAAACCTTTTGAAATGGCTGGTTTTACTTTGGATTTTGACTCTCGATATTAGACAACCGAAATGGAGTTGATTGAACTCAAACTTGATGATCTTCTAGAGGAAATTTTTGTCTGCGCCATCAGTATGTGGAATGTCGCCTTGAGCAAATAGGATCAATGCGGTCGGTGATTAGCTGCGACACCAAACATGCTCTCTCTCTGCAGGTCATGTACTAGTGCACTTGCTTCGAAAGAAAGTGCACATTCAATGAACCGAAGATTCAAGTTCGTTGTTACTTACAACTACATCAGGGCTGTACATCATTTTGTAAAATACAAACATCTTCGCCTGCACAACCAAAGCAAATGCAGAATCTGCTGCCCTGCACAAAGAACAACATTTATATGTAGCATAAAATGAAGCCAAATAACAATATACTTTTCAGACATTAGGGATAGAGATATATTCTCAGAGTTATCACTTACCGTCTTGCCCTTGTGGCGATAAATTTTGAGTTGAGAGCGCACGCTAAGCTATTGAAGTTCTATATAATCCAGTCACTATCGGCATAGCAACCAATGCCTTCAACACTAAAAGAAAAAAATGACACAGAAGGTTTGTTAATCTCAAGTTAGAAGAACATGAATAATGATTCAAATCGATTTAGAACGAAAAAACGATCATCCATACATTTTCGTTCATAGGTGGAATTGATAACGGGCACTGATTAAATGTGATACCCCTGAAATTTTCATCCAAGACTCTTGATTACTCTAAAAATGTGATAAAAGCAGACAATAAGCATTAGCAAAATGAAACACATGACAATCGTGTCTGTAGTTGAACATGCTAAGCCAGAGAAATCCACAACGGCAATGGCCGACATCAAGATGTACCCTGCTATTTGTTTAAGGAGTCATCTGATGTTCGTTTGAGCCCAGTTAGATGATAACCAACCTTATGAATAAGAGAATATTGCCACAGCGTTACTCTGACCATAAGGCTGGTACTGAACCATCAGCTATGTCAATATCCTCTTAATGCCAGCTTCGAAGGAGGTTGAATTTATTTGAATTCATACACGTTGTTGTGTGCTCGAGAGCAAACTGGCGTATGCTCAGTTAATCCACCTCGTGTTCAACTTTCCTCCTTCCTTGTGCGGCCTGCATTGCACAAGCTTTTCGAGTCCTCTCTTCACGATAACGAATATCAAGCTCCAGATTCAGTGAGCATGTCACTTCTCTTCCCCTTGAACAGTTGCAACCTGCAACTGTCGCTGGCGTTGCAGTAACATTCCCAACAAAAGGACTGCCAGCTTCCAACGCTACAAGTCAACCTCCACCCTCCTCAAAACTTGAAATCAACAACTCCACGAGATTAAATCCATTCTTCTAGTGATCCGCAATGCATGGAAATTTGAAGTTCCAACAACACCAGCCGTAGGTTTTCTAATGTGCTCAACTGAAGAGAACCACTCTATATTGTTCCATATCTCCTCACACTACTTCTAAACAACGACGAACTCCTGTGTAAGACATCGCCATCAAGCACTTCATCAGGACAGACACCACAAATCCGATTCTCAGCAAATACTTGCGACGGTTGTTCCAAAAAACTCGCATGATCTCACGCACCTACTCTCAATCCGTCGTATGAAAAGAAACAAGTACGAAATCCACTGCGGGAAACGAGAAATCCCTAAAAAACAGAGCATGAGCCCTGCAGCCACCAAAGCAACTCAGTGTCTCACGATCACGATGTCAGCCAACGCAGTGTGATATGCACATCTTCCGTCGAAAGAAAGTAAGCTCGTCACCCACACTCCCTCACAGTGAGGGTTCAAGCTGCGAGGCGAGCTTACAAACACGAGCCCTAAACTTTAAACCCTAAACATTTCGTTGCTCCGAATCCAGACGAAACCCTAATTAACCCGTAATCCCTTTAGATGTTTCATGTAGCTTCTGAATTATGTTCTACTTTATTATAATATGTCTGGATCTTATCGGTTGGGGTATTGTTTTTTGTTTCTTTATGTTTTTTTTCTCTTCATGTGCATTTGCAAGTGGACGAGTATTTGAATGAGATTTTAAGTTTGTGTATTGAGACAGACTTGAAAAGAATATTTGTCACAAGAATTCTTATTATTATATGCCACAATATCATGTGTTTAGTAACAAAGTTATGGTTATAAAAAGGTACAAACAAGAATAATCAATTCAATGAATACAATAATTGAAGCTACACTTATTAGAATTTGGAATGTTTTGATTCTTAATTGTTCCGTTGTATCCAGTTGATTTCTGCCGTATTCAAGACATAATAAAATGCTCATGTGAAATAATCTTTTTTACTTTTAGATTTGAAATAAATAAAGTATGGCAGTGTTCATTAGCAAATAAAATCAATTTTTTATTTAAAAGACAGCTCTAATTGTTTGAAGTTTTATATTATTGTGTTCATGTGTCAAGTACATCATGTATTGTAGTCAACTTGGATTACCATCATAGATTTTAACTTTAAATTTAATTTACCACACACGCATTTTTATTTTTATCATATAAAAGGCATATTTCAATGTTTATTATTTATGTTATTTATGTTTATTCTATTAGACCTACTTATGCATGCTTTTAAGAGTAAACTTCAAATGGGATGGTATTGTTTTCAATAATTTAAAATGAAGATTGAACATCATTCTCATATACTTTTTATTTTATTTGTTGGGGTTGAGATATTTTTACTTTTTTTTGGGAACAACAATATTTATTACCTTCTCAAAACAATAAAATTTTTAAAGTTGTATACAAACATTAATTGAAAACAAAAATAAAATTTGATTGTAGATAAGTTTTTTTTAAAATAAATTTCATTTAATGCATGTTGATAAAGTATAGCCACAAAACAAACTATTTACATCTTCAATTTAATTAGATTCAAAGTGTTTCACAAAATACTCAACACTCACTTTATTTTCCATATGTATGTTTTTATTACTTAGTTTGAATTTTGGTGAACAATCCATCAATCAAAACATGGAATTATTCATGTGTGTATACAAATATAATGCTCAATATTTATCATTTTTTGATTTTTGATTTTTTTGATTTTTTTGTACATCCTTGTGATAAAAAGTAGCACTTAGTTTTTATTTAAAAGGATTTTAAAAAAAGAATGTTTTTTGTTTTTATTTTTTAAAAATTACAATTAAAGAAATTGACTATTTGGTTGCTTATTCATGCTTTTCAGCCACACACTCCAATGACAAGAACGTGTATTGATCAGAATAATGATTGTATTAGTCCTGCTAATTTTGGCACTGTCTTTATTAAAGTTTCATATGGATGACTCACTTTTTTTTAAAATGAAAAATTGCATAAATTACATAACTTTACCCCAAAATAAGCACGTTAACACAACAAATTACGATTAAAAAAATGCAATTCAGTGTAAGAAAATCATGATAAAGTTTCGTTTTTTTTTTGGGATAGAATGCAGTGTCACTGATTATTTTTATAAAGCAATAATCAGTATACTATTTTTTTCACTCAAGAGATAAATGACGACGTATTTTTGGAAGAAAGTAACTATGTTTAATTTGTGTTTTGCATTTTAATTTAGCATAAGAATACAAATTAATGATTTGTGATTTTATCACAATAATCTCAATCCACTGATAAATTCTACACCACACAAATTAATAATATGAAACTATTTTCACATGATCATGTTATATTTCAATTTCTTATTTCTATTTCCTTTTTGCTAAAGCAAGCCATCCACTCAACTTTGTTCCAATTGTATAACTGCTGGATATAAGAACTTCAACTTTACTTCATGTTTGCAATATATATTTTACGTGTTTTTTGCATGTTACAGGAATGGAATATGCCCAAGAATGAACCAAAAACCAACGATTCAGGTTCACGATCATTAATTTTAGTGCACAGAAAGGTTTTTTCTCCTTCAAAAATTAAATCTAACCAGTGGGAGGTGTCGATATGTTCAAAGCCTATACAGGACGACTGCACCCACTGCCAGCGGTCAGGAAAAGTAAAACGACATTTGGATGAATTGCTTGCTGACAAGTGGCACGCCACTGTATCGGAACGACCTTAGGTGGCAACATGACCGGGAGGTAATCTCCACGTCACACCTGCTCCCTGCAGCGGTGCATTTACTTTACATTACCTGCTCATGAGTTTACCCCTAATTAGATGCCATCTTGCGCAAATCAAAGATTTACCCACGCTATTCACTCCGATGTTCAAGTCGCAAAGAGACGTCATTGATGGCGCGTGTTAAGCTAATCGCATTAGTTAATCGCGATTAAGTCACTAATCGTTGTCGGTTAAGCACCCGGCGGCCTTCACCGGCACTTGTGAAGCTCCCTTGTCGGAACCGGCTCCAGTTTGACTTGAAGGTGTGGATCGATGCGTCAGAAGCGTCGTCAACCTGGTCGTAGCAGCGCAATTCAGGCACGGTGGTTCATGAGTGTATATATTCAAAGGTGCTAGATGAAATCACATCCACCCGTAAGACTCGAAAGGGAATTTGAAGGTCCACTTCGATCTTGGGGTGTCGATGCTGCAGGACCCGAGTGTGGAGATTCTCTACGTAATGCTCGTGAGATGGTGTTTTGTGTTACAGTGTTGAGGTAATGTTGCTTACGGTTGTTGCGTAAAATATATATTCAGCCTGGAATTCTGCATGGTTTACGGTTGTTGTGCGGTGATTTTTTGCATGCACCGTTATGTTCAAACTCGGATTGGTGTGGTCCTATTTTCTGCAGTTTGTTTAGAAAGTTTGGAACGTGTTTCTTTTGCTGAGATGAGAATATCCCTGAGTTGGTTGCAGCGACGAATGTGCTGTTTCAGAATTTGTATGACTGAGGTCTGAGTTTGTTGATGTTTGTTGATGTTTGTTGTAGCAATCTAGATTTTTGAACATGCTCTTATTGGTGGTGTTAATTTCCTGTCGCAGATTTCTACCTTCAGGAGAGACTAGTTGTTTCACCGTCGTTCACTCGCATCAGTTGGAGTTTCTCGAGGGTTTTCTGCATTCAGGTTTAATGGCTTGTTTGAGTTCCGGTGCTCCTTCTCTACTTTCTTTCGACAGTGCTCACACGTAAAGTTGTGGGTATTATGACTGTCGTACGGTGTAGGAGTCCTCGTTACATAGCGACGTTGCTCCTTGTGTTGAAGGTGGTTCACTGTCTCTGGCAATTTTCACTCCAGAAGACTCTACCGAGTTAGTGATTCTGTAGTTGTGATCGTAAGTTGTTCAGTATGACAATTATAAGAGATGGGCCCATAAGATCCCTCAGTTTTATTATGTATGCAATTTCTATGGTGGAGACTGTGGGCTGCGTCCATTTTCATCGTGGACCACCTTTCAACACGAGAATTTACAACTACTCTTGATAACTGTTGCACTTGAATAGCTCTGTAGAGCTGGGCTCACACGTCTCGAAAACCTGTAGTTGAAAGTTTTGCTACAGATATGATTGTGCGAGTAGCACACGTGCCAATCTTGTGCGACGTCAAGACTGACTTGGCATTTCGGTGGCATCTCAGGGACAGCATATTCGTAATTCTTCAACCCAGACATCCTTCAGCGGTACAGCAACTGCACGAATCTCTTGATCACCGGGTGGATTACGAGTCGGCCGCAACGGCTAGACAAAGAGCTTCGAAGATTTAAGAGACGACAATGGCGAATGGGATAAAAATATGGGTGCTGATTATATTTCTGCTGATCGGCACAAGCCTCGCGATTTCGCGTCCCCATATCTCTGCCACTTCGGCAGGCTTGTCATCGCCCGGCAATGGTGAAGTTTCTCCGGTTCAACAACTCGATGAACCAAAACTTCTAGGCCCCTTGAGAACCGTAGCGAAGCGGATATGGTCTATCGAATTGGGCAGGGAAAAGTTGCATTGGCCAGAGCTAGAATGGAACTGGAGGTTAATACTGGCCATGGTGTTGGGCACACTGGGGGCCTCTATGTGCAGCGCTGGTGGCGTTGGAGGAGGAGGGCTATTCATCCCCCTCTTCAATCTCCTCATCGGATTCGACGCGAAGTCAGCAGCTGCTCTCTCCAATTTCATGATCTTCGGAGGATCTTTCGCAAATGTTGGTTGGAACATTCAGCAAGATCACCCGTTCCTGCCCGGACACCCCTTGATTGATTTCGACGTTGCGTTACTCCTGCAGCCCAACATGCTGTTGGGTATCAGCATTGGGGTTATTTGTAACACCGCCTTTCCATCGTGGTTCATCACTCTCGAGTTTATCATAACCTTGGGGTACATCACTGCAAGAAGCTTCAGAAGTGGGTTGGTGAGGTGGAGAAATGAGACTCGTTTGGTGGAGGAGGCGGCAGAAAAGACAGATTTGTCCTTACAGGCTCAAGAACGAGGACAAGCACATCTAGCTCAAGCGAGGTCGAGCTCTTTCGATGTCCTCACAGGCAAGCTTACTTGGCCTTGATAACGCGAGAATGGATAAACACGCTTAGTGTGATATTCCGGTATGGTTAATTTCACATTACAAGGCCGATGACAGAAAGTTTGAATGCAGGCTGTGTGCTCGAGGAATCTGAGGCGGCAACTTCTGAAGCGTTAGAAAGGCTGGATTCGAAACGATCTTGGCAAAACCTTTGCCCAAAAGAGGGAGATGAAGGAAATGTGCCGCTATTAGGTAAATCTAAGCCGCAGAGGAACTTCCCCTACGTCAAGCTCTTGATGTTGACACTGGTGTGGATGGCATTCCTAGCAGTCCAACTTCTTCGAGGAGGAAAATCCAGCGATGTAAGCCTCCGATCTCCCAAGTGATCTCTTCCCTGCGTGATTACCGTCTCATCACAATCGAGATGCACATTTTCCTGCATCCCTCATTGAAACTGGAAAATATTTCTCTTCTTGGCCGATGCGAGTGCCGCTGTTGATTTCTCTGACATCTGAAGATCGTGAAGCTTCAAGCGAATGTATCTACCATGAACCAAGTAATAGTTTTCATTGACATCGCCACGGATTTGAACTGTAGAGCATCCTGACCTTGGAGCCTTGTGGGGGGACCTATTGGTTGCTGACAACTATGCAAGTGCCGATTGCCTTTCTTCTCACCGGATGGTCTACTTGGCATCTACATCATGCGTTGGAGGAGAAAAATTCTCCAGAACTTCAGGTGGCGCTTTGATTACCTTGTCACTGGTCACAACTGTGTGCAACTTTCACTTACTCGACGCTTCACATGGGATCCTTTTCTGATTGTTGTTTGCTTTCTTTGCCTCTTTTGCAACTGTAGCTGGAGGAGTGGGATGTAATCGGGCCAAGGGCGTTTGTGCTCTTTCCGAGTATGGCACTACTGGCAGGTTTTCTGGGCGGTATGCTAGGTATTGGAGGGGGCATGATTATCAACCCCATGCTCATCGAACTCGGCATGCATCCTCAGGTTTAATCTTGATCCTTTCATCGCTTTCCATGTGTAACTCTTAGCTTTGCCCTTAGAATTATCGAAGTGGAAAGAGTGCAACAATTACGTTGATATGGAAACCCTAAATCTCTTAAATCGTGTTCTTGTTGTGCAGCTCACAGCAGCAACAACTGCGTTCATGGTGTTCTTTTCATCTTCCTTATCAGTCGTGCAATTTTGGCTGCTGGGTCGCCTGCAACTTGATTTTGCTTTGTTGTTCGGGGCAATCTGTTTCGTTTCCTCCCTGATTGGGCTCCATGTCGTCCAAAAAGCTATCGCTAAATTTGGACGACCCTCCATTATCGTATTCTCTGTTAGCATTGTCTTAGGCATCAGCGCAGTTTCGACAACCATTTGTGGAGGATTCGAAGTTTGGGACCAGTTTACGAGCGGTGAATACATGGGGTTTCATTACCCTTGTTAGATATAGTCTCTCATTCCAAGACAAGTTCCGCAAGCTAGGAAACTATTCTTGTAATTACTGATGACCCCCGATACATGTCCACCTTGTAAAACTACAATCCGTTGAGTTAAAACATTATTATTTCTATTTATTTTTGTTGGTTTCCGCTATCTTAGATCAGTTTCAACGAAGACAATTTTGCAAATGAAAGATGTTAAAAAACAATGTTTGTTGTCAAGCGACAGATTCAGTGTACCCGCAATTCTGAGGGCGTTGGTTTGCAGACGACAAGAACCCCACAATCCCTAACATCAAAGCGAGATTCTCGCTTGCGTTACGGAGATTCCAATTCATTGTCGGGGAGATCATTTATGTTTTATTGAACAAATCAGGTGCGGCCTAGAATGGGGCCGCCATGCAACATAATCTCACCTAAAAACCATCCTACTAAGTTGAATAAATCCATGGAACTTGTTGGGCTTGAATGGAGGGACTGCGCAAATAAAAGCTTCTCAGTGTCCGCAAATCTACTTGTCGACGCGCACAGCTTAGATCGCTGTCAAAACTTGCACAATTACAAAGCACACTTCACATCAAGAGCTGAAGGCAGCATGATTTCTTATCCAGGGGCTTTTTATCCTCAACACTGGGATGGTGATGATTCGGTAATTAATTTTTCTTCGTCTTTTTCGGCTTGCCGATGAATTTCTTCAGCCATGATTTGCCATTGATGAAGTGGACCGACAAGAAAGGCTTCGCTTCCTCAGCGGTCAATTCCCGCACCCATGAAACTCTCTCCTTTGAGTATGCACCTGGGCCTTTGCAGTTGTACTGCGCATAAAACACTTTGGATTGACGGTCGGCGAAGCCAAAATCCGACCATCCAGGTGGGTAGACGATGTTGTCCATCCATGTGTAGGAATACACAGTGCGGGAGAAGTTTCCCCACGCTCGGCCTAAGTAGATCGGTCCAGTTCCTGTCAAGGATGCATCCACGAAAGAGAATCCCGTGTTCATGTGGCTCTCGTTCCTTTTCTGAGCCGTCACGGAACCGAAGACCTTCGCCTCCGAGTGCAGATGGCAATTCTGCGTAACCCACAAAATGGTCATGCATCACGCTGTCAATGCCAAATGTCCAACGTACCGTTCGCAAATGTTATGCATAAGCTAATGTAAGCCAATCGAAAGCCAATGTTCGAGTGAATGTGGATCTTCACCTTGTACAAACTGCGGCCATTGCCGAAAACAAAGTCGATGGAGCCTTGGATGTAGCAGTTCTCGAAGTAGTGCCTGCCCTTGTGGTCATACAATGTGTCTTGGTATCCGTAGAAGGAAGAGTTGTAAAACGCAGCTCTGTCTCCCGTGATGCGAAAAGCCACAGCTTGCCGAAGGACTGCACCTGGAGGCGGTTGGGGTGCCGTGTTCTACACAAACGATGATGATAATGATCTAAGTATCTACATACAAGCAAACTTTTCCTTTCGACAGGATTGCTTTTCGTCAAGGAAATTGGCAAGGTTGTTTCGAAACAATGGCGAGGTAGTTACCCGAAACTGGATGTTCTCCGCAATGAAGTATTGAGAATTCACCCCTACGGTGGCGCTTCTGTAGGTCTTGAGCAGCTGGTCATCGTCGTCGAAATCACCAGCTTTGTCACCCCACTGTATGATGGTTTTATCTCGGCCGTCGCCCCGGAACGTGATGTATGGTTTCGACACGTTGATGACGATCTTCTCCCTGAAGTTTCCAACGCATCAGTGCATGCTTACGCATATTCAATCAACTAGCAACACAGACAATTCAGATTGCATTTCGGAATCGGAGAGAATGGTTAGCTTACTCGTAGATGCCCTCCCGGATGTGTATCACGGTGCGGTGCTTTTCGTGCTCGGCTATGGAGTCTAGAGCAGCATTGATGGTGGTGAAGTCGTCTTTCCCAGACTTGGAGACAGTGATCTTTCTGGACTTACCCTTTGGCTTCGGAAACTTTACAAACATCCCATTCGAGGCACCTCCCGACTTCGTTCCATCAGCCGGATGGTTGTCTTGCTCTGCTACCAATGAATCTCCATATATTGAATCCGACGCTGGAGTGTCGTCCGTTTCGAAGTCATAATCAGGGTCGGCATCTGAGCCCGATGTATCGGCCATCAATTTCAGCCAGGAGTCGACGTTGTCATCGTCATCAGCTGCAACTGATATGGCAGCACAGCAAACGAAGGCCACGAGGAGGAGCAGAAGCGCTGATCTCCTGCGAGGAATCCCCATCCCCACAAACCTGCTCGACAAAAATTTGTAGACCCTTGTGTTAGTAGGCGATTGAGTAGTAACAGCATTGAGCTTCCAAAACTTACACCCACCCTGACTCTTCACAAGTTCACTGCTTCTCGCTAATCGTTGGACTAGATTCTAGCTCTACTTTTGCATAAACTGCCCTCACAATGCAAAACATTGAGCTTAGAATTGCAGATTGGGTTTGTCAGGCCAAGTGAAAACATTAGGAAATCCATGATCAGTAACCCATATAAACCCCCCAATTGTGTAACATAATCTGCTAAAACTAACACTTTCTCCTGTCAACATGTTATCCAGATTATTGGAACATAACTGGGGGTTTCTCGAGGTTACGGAAAATGGATTGCCTGCATTCCCAGCACTGCGCGTCCAGCCGACTACTCACATTGAACTAACGTCCTGAGCACAACCTCTCACAAAAACCAATTCATGTAGATTCATGTAATAGATTCGCCAGCCGCTGTCAACTTTGAATCCTATCCTTGATTCCGGCTGTATATTCGGCAATGCTGCGGCGTGCCTGCTGAGACCGAGATCCAGAGACCGACAGCAGAGAAAGGCAGCTCAAAGACAGGACCACAAAGTCTCGTGACGGTGGCACATGATACTCTCAACCCTGAGCTGGTGCAATGCAGACAGAGACCACAATGACATGAAGGGATGCCTCACTTGGTATTGGTCAGGGTTCTTCCACCAATCGAAGGGGGAGCTCCGAGAGTTGCAGCTGCTTCGACACAGGGAAGCTTGAACTGGAGCAGCGAGCTCCGGCATTTAGCTTCTGCAACCCGAACTGGACAAGTCCAGCTATGACACGGTTACAGTCTGCAGAGGACAGTCACTTTGTCTCTAAAATACATGAAGAGTAACATGCTCTCTAAACACGTGGATTCTAACTGGAGTCCCTTGACCATCGGTAAGCTGCAGGCTCACGATCTAGATGCTCCACGGCTCTCGCTCTACTTACTCTATCTGCACATTTCGTGGTTGGACTTAACCCTGAATTTCATATTGCATTAACGTGGTGAGTTGTTTTACAACAAGCAAACACTTAAGTAAAAGTAGCTGTGCATGAGATGTTAGTGGTTTCATCAGGAGTTAAGATGTGGATAGAGACCAGGGCTTTTCTCAGGAGAATTCTGTTTTTCCAGCGGTGAAAATTGCATCACAGGAAAACTGGGTTGTGGAGAGGGCAGTGTACTCACATGAGCACGTGCACTCTGCATCAATGAATTGATAGGGGCCAAGGACAGAATGGCAGCTGGATGTGGTGCACACTCAGGCTCTCCCAGTGGGTGTTAAAAAGCTTCACCCATGTTCCTTCAGTTTCATGAACATTATGGCGTTGGGAACTGTATGATTGCTGCACACAGACAAGTTTTAATGCGCATCTTTTTAGTTTCTTTTATCTTGTTTTGTTGTACCGAGGGTGCTCATGCCTAGCTCCTCTTTCATGCCTCCTCTGCCCCTTCAAGTCCTCTGTGGGCTTGAATGAGCTTGGAATGAATGGTTTCTCATTAATAAGCCTGAGTCTTTCACACATATTCTACTTTTCTTTTTCTTTTCTAGAAGGCCAGTTTTTATAATTTTTCTTTTTTCACTTTGTCTCAGTGATTGTGACAAAACACAGGTGGATGCAAATCATGTCTAGTGGTAAAAAAGTGATGATCAAGTCACTGCCTGGAGTCCTAGTGGAGCAGAGTTCATAAAACCTGGCCTGATGTCTATCTCCATCATGCTGCATTATACAGTACCAAGTGTGTGAGACTACTTCAATGGCCTTTGTACAGAAGCAGTAGTAGTGGCTAATCAAAATATTAGAAATAAAATAAAAAGAATTAAAAAAAAAGACAACAGCTAAGGGATGCAAGACAGTGAGACTGCCAGACCCTGAAAGTTGGCAGCTTCCCCCTCTTCCCCAACAAACCACACCCTCAATTATTGTGTGATTTATGCCTCCAGCTCTGCACACCAGTCTTCATGTCAACATGGCTTCTCATTAATGGTTTCAGAGCCTTTCAGTGGCCAAAAGCTTGCAGGCTGAAGAGGTATCACCTGTGTTCCACGTCACCCTGTGACTGGGCATCTTCTGTGTTTGTAGTTTTGCTTTGAATGTTTTAATGGTGGTCTTCGCAATAGGGTTACAATGTTCATATTTATTTTTATTTTTATTCATAATGTTCATAAACATAAAATATAATATATATATTATATATAACATTATGAATAATAGGGTTACAATGTTCATAAACATAAAATTAAATATGATTTTTATTTTTATTTTTATTTTTATTCATAGTTAAAATCATAAACATAAAATTAAATTCTAGTAAAATATTTCAAATTCTGAAAAACGCCAATAACATGATACGTTGATTTTATTTAGTTTCTTAAAAATGAATGATAAAATTAATTATATGTTTTTCAATTAAAAAATAGAACAAAGAAAAACTAAAAGGGGTTATTTTAGATTTTATTTTGTTTCGTTATTATAATAGTAATAAATCACTTCACAATTACATTCTAAACTGTCATCAATGAGAATGAATGTGAATGTGAATGCATTAAGTTTTGATTATCAACAAAACATCACCTCATGTACTAATTTTGTTCAAAAGCAGTTGTTGATGTAAGGTCATTGAAAAACACTATCACAGAATCATTTGCTTGCGACAGAATTATCGGCCAATTTGAAAGGAATAAATTTACTTTTTTGAAACCTTCATTTCGAAGCTAGAATGTCTGAATATCAAAACCTGAGAATAACTAACATGACACTTCATTCATTTAATTTAGAGACCAAGGATCAAAAGGATTTTGGAGTTGGAGGCTTCCCACATAGAATACCTCATGGAAACACATTCCTATTATGTATTAAAAATCTGTACATTTATACGTTTTAAAATTTACACATTAGAATGTTTGTATTTTTTCTTCAACGAACACTGAATATAAGCAACGTTAAGAACCTTAGTACTTGCATACATATTCAATCAATACGAATGTGCAATGTATCAAAAAGTATGGGACACTGGCCTGGCAATACACTCTTTAAGTATTTCAAAAAGTAAATCATGTAAGATAGATGATTTTCTGGCCATTACCAGGCTACCTTATGAGAGGTTTGTCCCTCAGATATGTAATTGTATAAATTACAATACTACACTATAGTACACTGTATACCTATACACCTTGTTCAAATCTTTAACAGGCAGTATAAAAAGAATGTAGTGTAAGGTGTATAGCACGGGGTCACACGTACTGAATGCTTCTGTCTGACTAAATGCATTGGTGACATGAGCCAAAGATATAAAATTTGCCTTCACAGTCACCCACTTGTATGTATTTGCTTCTTTACTATATTCCACTAGATGAATTCTCAACTCAGTTCCTAGTGTGAACAGGGTAAAAGTTCTGGGCATTCACAAGGATGTGATGTTTAAATCCTTGAACCATCAGTACTTTTGGAGGCCAAACTCACAAGGTCAAATAAACAAAAAAAAAACAAAAACAAAAACAAAAATAGCAACAGGCGTTTGATGTGATACCAACCTTGACGTGATTGATAAGATTGGGGACCTTTTCTGCTGAAAATTGCTTCTCAAGAGCTCCATGATCTAGATTTGAGCTATTCTGGGAACTGTCAATGAATGTGTTGCATACCCCACTTTGGCTGTTTGTGTGTGGTTATTTCATGGTAGGTTTTTCATCACTAGGTTTACGATGTTTCAAATGCTTTGAAGGGATAGAAGTATAAGTGATTATGTTGCAACTGGAGTATGCATGCGCTAGAATCATGGCATGTAGAGATATAAGCCGAACCCTCAACAATGCAATTTGGATTTGAGTTTCGGCTGAGATTTGTATCTCACCATTTCATATATTTAAGTTTTAATAAGAGACCATGACAAGATGGGTATTACGCAGCATTACAAATCACTTTGCTTGATGTTGATCGTCAACACTATGCAGTATGAGTACAGTTCACGACGAGTTCCATCGTACAAATGATATGAATACTAACGAGACTGTATTGCTTGGAATCCAGCACTTCTAATACAGACCTCATTATGTTTATCCTAATTGATGGCTAAATGACGACTTTTGTAGATCAGGTGTGGTAGTTGGGTCATCTCCCTCTCCCCGTGACTAGGCTTTGATGCATGTCACCTTCAACTGTAGAGAATACCTGAGAAAATCATTGTCCATGTGAGCCTGTCCTCCAGCAAGTGCCCTGTGTAACTTCAGAAAGCTTCTTCTGAAAGCTTTGGAAATGTCTTAGGCATTCGATCCTTCTGCTGGAAATTCACACAATTACATGTTGGAGTATAAACTTTATATAGTAATACATTGTGTCGACGGTAAGTACTAACTCTCTACTTTTTCTTTTGAAAATTGTGTTCTGTCTTTTACCTTTCTCGCCAGTGCTTCCAGTGTTTCAACAATAGAAAGATAGAAAGCCTTAGGGAGAGTTAACCGAACTGAGAGGTCTTAATGATACTTGTACGAATCTATTCGAAATTACTCCATAGAATAAAAGAAGTATGCTAGTCCTTGCCATGTCCCCAAAACATCTAACAAAGCCACAAATGAAGGGCAAGTTGATGCGTTGGCACGCTCAGGTGCTTAACAGTTCTCACTGTTCTTCACATCTCTTAATGACAAAGCAACAAAGCGCCAACCTATTGCAGAACCAAAAATTCCTCAAATGAGGAACATGATGCGAATCATATCCACCTTGCTCCGGAATTTTGATCGGTTTGTTCAGTAAAACAGAGCAAGCATCCGTCACATCCGCTGATGCACTGTCTCCAGGGTTTCCAAGCTGCACAAATCATATACAACATTGCCATAAATAAGAGACTACGCCAGACATGAAGGAAATCTTCAAAAACCCTTCTTGCTCAGGTGTGTCAGAACTAGTACTGAAGGGCTATTCTCAATCGCAGAAGCGATTAACCATAATAGTAGAATAAAAATAATGAGAGATACGTAAAACTCTTACGTATGCTGCAAAAGAAAAGGACTCTAGTAATGGTTTCTCAAACAGTTTCGAGCAACAAACAACTTCGACTCCCTTGGTAAACTGCAACAATAAGAGGCAGGACCTTAAAAGAGACGCTTCTTGGAACCGCTTTAGGGGCTTGGATTAATAAAGAAAGCAACAACTACTGGTTATCAGCAATTAAGGCATATATTTGTCGCATCGAGATCTCGACCACATGCATTGGCAAGCGTGAAATCGTGAAGAACGGAAACACTACAACGGTGATCCGTTCTAGCACATTCATGTAAAACTTGAAAATGAAAGGTGGGGACGAGAAATGTAAGGACAACAGACATACCGTCTTAGAAGAGGAGAGGGGTTGTACGGGAACAATTTTCGTCGATAAAGACGTTCAATAGCGGCCTTCAACTGCGACAAGCAATGGAGTGTTTTCTTGGCTAAATCCCGAGAGTCAGTTTCACTAGTTCCACGTAAATATGAGTGCATTTGATCATAAAATTCAGGCTTGATGAAGAACCCAGTGCACTGCATAAGATACTGCAGGAATAAAGTACCAGTACTATCAGAGATCAGATAATCCACTAAAACCGTGTGATCATAGGACAGCGTCTGCAGGAAAGCATGTAAAAGCTGTGCAGGGCCAAGTGCGGTGGTAATTGGAAGGATTCTCTTCATGTTTCTCTCAACCAGAGCAAGCAGCGAGGATCTCAACCCCACTAGCAATAACAACATTTCGATCATCAAGTCATCTTCATCCAAATACAACCTCACAAACACCATCGACAACTCTTCAATCTTGTCAATGGGGACCGAGTCACTCTGCAACTTTAGCCATTCTTGAACACCTGCACTTGCTTCTTCCTTCAGGGCTCTTCGAAACAAATTTTCACACTGACTAGAGTTCGATATGATATCAAGATTGGCAAAGTTAACTGTGCTTCCTCTATCTATGATACTGGCACCTGAACAATCCGACTGGTGTAGATAATTTAACTCACGGTCATAAACTCCGGCACTGACGTAAGGAGCACGGTCTTCAAGTTCTTTCCTGTCTTCGGGATTCTTTGGATTGAGACTATTCAGAAGAGCGGATTGATATGGCTCAGGTTCTTCAACTGAAAGAGACCATATCTGAAATAGGAGAAAGAGAGCTCGGCACTGCAGATGAGTTTCAGAGGGAGGAAGAGACTCGCCAACATTTTCCGGGATATGTAAAAAGGACTTAACAAAAGAGGAATGCGCGAGGTTGTTGTCCCTTGGGAGGTTACAATCCTCTAAAAGAGAGAAGCCAGTGAGGTCAGAGGCCTCTTTACGAAGGGCTCGTAAGCATAGAAAAGGAAGTTTGAGCTTTATTTTGAACCACCTGGAGAGTCCTATCATCAATCGCTGCACATGATAAAACGATTCAGAATCAAATTTAAATCCACTATTGATTATACGGCAAACAATCAAAAAGAACATGCAACAAACTCAGAGAAGCCAGTGAAGTAGACCAAGGATTACCAAAACTTTATGTCGCAAGAAAGAAGAAGGGCACTGTGCAGATGGAGGATGCCTATGTGGAGACAGGGCAACCTCCGCAAATAAAGGTATATAGCCCCCAATCTTATCAATCAGAGATGACTGCAATTCTGTGCTTGTAGAAGTTGCATCCTCGGTTTCCCAATCACAGCATGCAATGGCTGTACAGAGAAGTTGCAGAAGAGCACCACATGCTAGTCCTTGTTTTGAACAAACGAAATCGCCTTGATTGCACATCTGAGGACAAATCAACTTCACTATTGTGCAAAAATTTTCTTCCAAAAGACCAAGAAATATCTCAGTGTGCTCAAACACAGTAACATTCTCGTTGAGACAAGATTTTAAGATGCATCGAAGAACCTCTAAGCCACAAACAAGACGTCCCCAATGCTCCTTGAAATGCAACGAATGATTTATCTCATGCCTCGCTAACAGGTTGGAAGAATGAGAAGTCAATTCGTGCTTTTCTGTGATACGATCTTCCTCTATTATTAGTCCTTTGGCGCATCCCAAAAGTAGAGCCTTCCAGATGTGGTGCAAGAGAGAGCACCATGATGATTCCTGCGCCAAGAATCACAATTAGACTTTTTAAATACCCAATTAACCCAAATGCATTCAAGCACTGCCATTGTAAAGCAAATTGTAGTTTGAAGTAACTATGCAGAAAATGAGGCTTGAAGCATACTCTTCCTGATGAAGAAAAGATCAGAACCTGAGCTTTTAAGATTAGATGGTCGGATATAGCAATCAGTATCTTCTTCACAGAGTGCCGCACAAACTCGTTCTCTGCCTCTATAAGACACACCTGAACAAGAGGCACAAGATCCATAAACCAAAAAGCTAATTTTTCCACAATCAAACTAAAAACTTTATTAAAAATTGTGTTCAATATTTCAAGTGCTTACCAGATTAGGAACATTCCCAAAGATGTTATGCAGTACATCGCTGTAAACTGTCTTGCTCACGCCTAAATGCTCGCCCAAAGAATCGTCTACACGATCCTGAAATCTGCTTCGCTTCTTATCTTTTCACCCCAAGAACAGAGCTTGAATCAGTAATGACGGACGCAATCGAAACGGACGTATCAATCTCCTTAACAAATAAAGAGAACAGAAAAATCAACCCGTCCCAAACTAGTAAGCTAATGAGACTCTAGTTGCATTCGCTTCCCGCCTTCTACGATGATCCAGTTCACTCCCCACAGCTCTTCCTAGTGCGAAGCCGCTAAAAAGCAGGTGAAGAAGCTCACAGCATCCCCTACACCCACTCCCGTACGCTCCAATTCATTCGCACTAGCCAAGCACGCGTAAATCTGCAAACAGCACCACCACAAGGTTTCAATATCCAGTTCACTCAAATTCATTCACAACTTGATAAACCTACTATACTTACACAACACACATGTCTGAACTGGACATTTCAAGTTAAGAGATTCTCCATGTAGTATTCACAATAAACACATCGAACAAGAAACCGGGGATGCGTACCTGATTCAACTGTACAAGCTGCTCTTCCCATCCAGCTGATGTGTCCATCAAATTTTCCATGTCCAGTGAAACAAACCGCTGGAAAGAGGGTACCAATCTGTGGAGTCAAGAATCTTTACTTATACTCACACACCGACGAAGACAGATATAATCTGAAACGTCGAGTTGTAACCCAAATAGACAAGTGGGTTATCTAGTTCGACCAACATCCTCCAACTCTGCTAAACCCTAATGCTTGATCACTTAATGAATTGCAAACGCCAGAATTTGAAAGAGCTGGCCGCTTTGAGGGGCAAAAGCACTAAAGGAACCGAGGGAGAGACGAAGTTCCCCAGGGACGTTCTCTTGTACCCTTCTGGGTTGATTGCTTGCTTTGTGGTTTTTGTCATCTTGAGCCAGTTTCTCCTTCTTGTGAATCCCAGAAATCGGAATTTGCACCACAAGCACAGTCGAATTGTCTCGAGTTCGTTGGAAAATAAAGAAAATTAATTTAAGTGGCACAAGCCGAGCGTGATGATAGTTAAATTGCTCGGATACCTGGAAAGCGGTACTTGCAGTGACAATATCATAATAAAATTAGACTAAAGGATGACTTCTTCCATTTTTATTCCTAAGTTGCTTTTTGATATGCCTATTTGAAGCCACGTAATCATCGAGTAGTTGGAGATTACCGCCATTCGACTTGAAGTATTTGTCATTTGAGCTTGCGTCTAGGGCATGACGATGAAACACATGGGCTTTAAGAAAACATGACTGCTGGTCGAAGAGGCGTCCCTGCAGTTCCAATGTACAATTAGAATGCAGAAGTTGAGCAAGTTTGATCCATATCTTACCAAGCAGTCTACATTATTCTACATGTTTCTTGAGTGACTACAAGCCTGTCTGTCCAGTAAGAAGTGGAATTATCCTGTAGTCATTGAGATTGTTTGGTGCTGAACTCCTCAGTTTAGTTGCTGTAGTGCCAAATTTTGTCCCATTATATGCTGTCAATCACACCAGCGAAAATCTGTTGCCTTTGTTAAAGATCAGGGCAAACTCATCCTTTGCTAAGTTATGGAGCCTGGATTTGAAGTATCCTCCATCGATGGAGAAATGGGTTCAAGCACCGATGGGCACCTCCAGCTTTGAACATTAAACTTGATCAATATGTGTGTCTAAAGCACAGTGCTAACTTTCTGACCTCAGTCCAATGCTTGTGATTTTAATGTTCAAATGCGTTGGTATCAGTTGCTTGAATCTTGGTATCTTCTGTCTGTTGAATCTTCAAGGTTGCATGTCTTGGTTTTCTAACTGTGCAGGGATTGCAGAAACCTGGAGCTTCTAGCACATTTATGGACTGGTTTGCTGTGCTGTCAAATCTTCAGCAATCCCACATTGGGTGTGAGACCTCTTCCCTTTCTAAAGCTGCATTTTATGATGAGAATATGTTTTGTGATTAGTGTTCCCTTTAACAATGATTTGCAGATTTAATTTCAGTTTGGAGTAGCTTCCATTGGTTCATATGCACTTGAAATACTGGAGAATAGAAATGTATAAGTATATTGAGAGATTGAGGGAGTTTTATAGGTAGAAGTCCTCTTTAAAAAGTAATAAAGTAAAAGTTTTATATATGTCTCATGTTTGCTAAAGAAAAATTCTATCTTTGCAAGTTTTGGTTTTTGGATATAGTATAAAATGAGAAGTAGCCATGAAATGGATCAAATTATTTTTTTATTATAATAAATGGGATTCTTTTAAAAATTTAATGGTTATTTTAAGAAACCTATGACACAATTTCTCAATTCTTTCTAAAAACCATTTCTTGAGATGGACCAAACAAAATTCTTAGAAACAATACTTTTAATGCCATTTAAAAAAAATATATTATCTACCTCACATTTTTTTCTTAGGGCATTTGGGTTGATTTTTGTAAGTATAATGCCAACTCAATGAAACTTCTTGATTCATGAAAGTATTTGTGTTTTCATGTGAATGTTTTGAATCTTTATTGATTATGAATTGAATTAGTAATTTTTTATTTTTTATTTTTTATTTTCTTTAAGAATTATTATTTAAAGTTTTAGGATTATTGTGGGTAATAAAAGGTACAATATTAACATCTTTAATTTTGATTGAATCACAAAATAATGTAATGTCATATCATGACTTTGGACAAATGAATTAGGGCTTTTTTAATTTATTTTTAAAAATAGGAAGAATCTAATATGTTATATAATATATTAAATAAATAATTAAAATTTTAATTTTATTATTTAAAAATACTTTATAAAATAAAATAAAAAATTATATTCACATATGTTTATTTATTTTATAAATAATCAAATTATTAAACCATATATTTTTAGAATGATAAAATTTCAAAACATATTTTTATATAAAAATACTAAAATACATTTAAAAAAATTACTCGAATATATCATATGATAATGCTACTAAATATTATTAGTTATTTTTTTAAAAAATTAAAGAATTTATCACCAAAAGTATTTTTTATCTATTATAAATTATAAATAAATATTATTAAATATAAATATAAATAAAATCTATATACAACTGTATTTTAATTTTTTAATTTTATACATACTAGGAAAAAAGAATAAATTGAATTATATCTTAATAAAATAATATCAATAATTTAATCATAAAATTTAATAATTATGATTGATTAATGCAAGTATATATAACAAGGTAGCAAGCTTATTAATTAAACCATTCAAAAAATAAATATTTTAAAATCATTCTTACATTAAGGTGTTTATTAGGAATAATAAAAAAAACTTTTATTTTTTAATTTAATTTAATTTATTTTTTAAATAAATAACAAAGACCATGTATAAATAAATTTAATATTAGATAGTAATACATTGCAATAGAAAAATTCATATAACATCTTTAAATTATATACAAATATGATATTCATGGTTGCAATGTATTTGTAGAATTTACTACAAGAACATAGTCTAATCACAATAAGTAGTCCTTATTGTCTTTTAAAGTCTAAAAGTAAAAGCCTCACTTCTTTCTTGCACTCATCGAAATCCTATAGATGAGGGATATTCTAGGTCTTAGTAAGTTCTATAGATGATTCTTCTAGGACAAGGCTTATAAGGGATGGATATTCTTTTTGTATACAATTAAACCACCTTATCAAATTCAATGCATATTTCCACTTCTTTATCTTTACTTTCCTAATAGAAATATTTTTTTCTATTCTCATTTCATCATTATCTTCTACTCTTTTAATTGCACTTGATGCCACTAGACATTTTTTTTTTTTTTTAACTCTTTTATAAAGATAAGAAGCAATTTTATTACATCAAATTCTACAAGCATCAATTTGTTGGATTAAATTGGATTATTTGGTTGTACAATAATAGTGTGAAGGGTATTTTGGCTAATAAGATAAAACTCACATTGATATTACAAATCATTTTGTTTCTTATATGTATAGATAAATATTGTATCATTTTAGATTTTTATATAGTAGTTATTACATAGCCAACTTTATATAATTATATAAAAAAATATAATAATATTATCTTATATTACAATCAAAATTTTAAAAGAATAAAATTATATAAAAGAAGAGTTACTTGTTGTAAAACAATTTGACATGTATAAAACAAGTTTTGAAATGGCCATCAAAAAAAGAGCAAAAAAAAAATTGAGAAAAATTAATTGATATTAAAAGATACCAATAAGAAATACTTGTACTAACCTTAGTGCAAATAAATAATTTTATTATTTAAAATAAATTATAATTTATATCAATGGTATAATATTAGTATTAATATTAATAATAATATAGAGCTTTTTAAAATTTATTAAATTATAATTTGACAATAAAATAATTGATACTTCTATCAAAAATTAATCATTTGATTTAAATATTGGAATATACTTTTTAAATTAATATTACAATGTTATATCTTAAGTTAAAGATATAAAAATATAAAACGAGAGACTTGAATTAGAACAAGGTTTTAAAAAGAAACCAACAAGAACTTAATTTAAACAGATGAGTACATGAACAACACTAAGAAAGATGAATTAGAACTCCAAGAGATGCGTTGTTGAGACTGAAGAACTTTTCAACCTCGACTCCTATGTATATTCATGTCTAGGATGCTTCTTGAGTGGCTTCCATCAAACTAAGAAGCTTCTCAAGCAACTTCTATCAACTGGGAAGCTTCTTAAGTTCCTTCTATTAATTAGAAAGCTTCTTAAGCTCCTTCCACTAATTAGAAAACTTTTCAAGCTATTTTTATTAAAAAGCTTCTGAATTGACTTTTACTAACTCAAAAAGCTTCTAGAATGTTTTAGAAGGTTTTATGAACCTTCGAAGTATATGTTCCTAACATCACCCTCTTCTCTAGTGACAAGTTCCAAGAGGAGTTCAATCTTACTGCATATGTAAGAAATCAAGAATATGATGTATTAGAAAAGCTATGTATTTTGTTCTCCATTCTTGGACAATAGGTTCTACTGGTCCTCGAAGAAATTGCCTACGGCCTTAAGTTAATACCTCTGTTGTTGAAATATCCTATCCAAGGATCTGATCTTCATTGCGGCCTTCAAAACATCCTCCAAACAAGATCTCAAGGCTAAAATGATTCACCTTTTCAAGCTCAAGCAATATCATTAAAGCTTAAGCATTGAAACCAAGACTTGCATAGTTGGATCTTGCTCCTAATGGCTCCAACCGAGGTTGTACTTGGCGCTAAAATGTATTGTCCTCACTTTGCTCAATTGAAGGCTGTGAATATTATACTGCTTCATTCAAAGCTTGCGTAATAAATGAATCTTCTGAGTCTTATTCTCTCAACATTTGAAGATCTGACATGATAACTAACTTGTTTCTATCACTCTATTCTATCTTGGAATAGACAGCTATATACTGATGAAAGCTTTAGTTTAATTCTCCCCCTCTTATAAATATTCTTTAAATCCAATCTTCACTAAGAAATTATCATTGAATATGTTTGGATTTGTAAGAATAGAATCAATGAAATTTTAATACCTTTTGAGATACATTGGCAAGATTTTTGGCCAGTTCCCATGTGTGCTCATTAATGTCATAGCTCCACCAATAAACAAGATATTCCAATTTGCTCCACCTTCGCCGTGAATTAAGTATCTTTTCAACCTCGTATTCTTCATGGTCTTCAATTTTGATACTAGGTGGCAATTATTGTACTTTTCTTGGAATATATGACTTTCTATAAGTTTCTAAAAGAGAGATATAAAAAATTGGATGTACCTTCATAATAGATGGTAATTTCAAGTGATATGCCACTCAATTGATTTATTTTTGGATAAAAAATGGTTCCAACTTTTGATAGTCCAACTTATCGCATGACTGCTTGGTCTTGATGTTTCGTCAAAGAAGCCATACCTTATTTTTAATATGAAAAAGAAGCAGTTGATTCTTAAATTTATCTTGTAAGCATCTTGAGCTACTTGTAATTGAAGCTTCAAGGTTGTTTGGTATTGCAATAGATACTTTGCAAATCCCTCAATTGCTGGATTATTATTTTTTGGAGTATTCCACATCTCAAATTTCGGATGATATCCATAATTGGAATAAAACGGTGTTTGTTGAATTGAAGCATGAATAATATTATTATATATAAACTCTACTAATAGTAGATATAAGATCCAATCGTCTTATTAATAGTTAATATTGTATCATAAATACTGCTCCAAAACTTAGTTAATTTGTTTTGTTTGGCCGTTAGTTTGAAGATGGAAAGTTGAAGAAAATTTAATATTCACTTGCAATATTTTTAAAAGATATTTTTAGAACTTAGATATGAATTGGGATCCTCGATTGGATACAATGTCATTTGGTATGCCATAATATCAATATATATTGTCAAAAAAATGCCTTGCCATTTCTTCACTAGATATAGTCTTTTTGCAAAGAATGAAATGAGCCATTATTGTAAGTTGATCAACTACTACAAAGATGTTGTCTAATGAATTAGATAGCAATAAATCTGTGATGAAATCTATCAAGATAGAAGACCATGATCGTCTTGGAATAGACAAGGGTTGTAAGAGTCTATAAGGGTGATGTTGAGAATTTTTGGACCTTGAACAGATGTTACAAGAGAGTTCAAAGTCCTTCACTGCTTTCCACATTTGAGGCCACCAAAAATCTTGGGAAATAAATTCCAAGGTCTTATTAAATTCAAAGTAGCATACAATTAGAAAGTCATAGCGAGATTGAAGAACGTGCAATTGTGTTGGTCCTTTTGGAATATACAAACGTTCTTCAAAGTATAAAAGATCTTCTTCAAGTTTGAACTTATCAGCATTTTTTTTTAAAATAATACTTAATATCAAGGGCCAAAACATCATTAGTAGTTGTAGCACGCACCTCATTGAGGAAACTAGAATCAGTAAGCATTGATGTAATAGTGGCGCAAAGACAAAATTGCTCCAATTTCAACAAAGTTGTATATTGTTGATCAAATGCTGCCTTTCCTACCTTTGGTACAAGATATGATCTCTTCAATAGAGCATCAAACAGTCCTTGTTGCTTCTTAAGTCGATAAATGATAAAAAAATTAAATTGAAATAGTGACATATTTCATTGAGCTTGACAACAATTAAGAAATTGAGTTGACATAAAATATTCTAAGTTCTTGAAAGTTCTTGATTTGTATATAGAATTATAGAATGCATTGTTGTTTTAAGAAAATGATGCCATTCTTGAAAAGAATCCACAATAGCAAGAAACTTCTTAACATGGATTTCATTATTAATTTTAGCAATATAGAACTTTCAAGAATAAAATGCAATAAGATGGAATTTATTATCTATACCTATTTGTGAAAGTACAACCTTTGGTACAAAATCCGAAGTATCAATCTCCATGTAAAATACCTTTGTAAAGTCTGAATGTACCAATATTGGGGCTATAATAAATATTGTCTTGAGATCTTGGAATGTCTTTTCCACTTGAGGCCTTCATTCTAACTTGTTCTTACATATCAATCGAGTAAAAATGGCAACAATTTGAGAGTAATTTTTTATAAAGATCCGATAGAAGTTAACAAATTCAAGAAAACATTGTATGTCTCTTACAGTCTTCAGAATGGTCCATTGTATAACTGCCTCTACCTTCTTAGGATCCATTGTCAAATCCTTAGTAGATATAATATTTTTCAAAAATTCCATCTTAGGTTGATGAAATATACATTCTTCTGATTTAGCATACAAACCTATATCTTGTAGCTTTTGTAATATCAACTTAATATGTCTCTTGTGTTCCTCAAAATTTTTTGAGTAGATCAAGATGCCATCAAGATAAATCACCATGAACTTGTGCAAATATTCTTGAAAGATGTCATTTATTAAATACTGAAAGATAGGAGGTGCATTTGTTAATTCAAAGGATATGACATTATATTCAAAATGTCCATACCTTGTCCAAAATATGGTCTTTCATTCATCTCCCTCCTTGATCTGTACCATGTTATATGCTCTACAAAGATCTATCTTAGTATAGATTTTGGCTTGGCTAAGTTATTTCAAAAGTCCTGAAATTAACAGTAATAGGTAATAATTCTTCACCATTATCTTATTTAATCCCCGATAATCAACGCACATATGTAAGGAACCATCCTTCTTCTTCACAAAAAATATAGGTGCGTTTACTGGAGACTTTGAATGCTTGATGAAGTTTTTTACAAGATTTTCATCAATATAATCTTTCAATACTAAAAGCTCATTTTGAAAAAGATTATAAATTGGACCAAAAGATGGTTGCGTTCCTTCTTGAAGATCTATAGCACAATCATATAGTCTGTGCTTTGATAATATATTAATATTTTTTTTTGAAAAACATCTTAAAATTTGTTATACTGCTCTGAAATACTTGCCAATGAAGTCATATCTTCTTTAATTGGAGTCACATAAATAACAAACAGTGTACCTTCTTTGGCCGATTTTATAAAAACCTTTGATCTAATAAATAAAGATTTACCAATTCATGGCTTTTTACAAAAAAAAATTTACAAGGATCTCTATTGGAAATATTACTCTTCCTAACTTCTAATCTATAGATGGATTATGCTTTTCCAATCAAGATAGTCCGAGAATAATAAGATTTGAACAAGTTCTAATAATGTTGAACACAATATGGCTTCTATGAACTTTGAATGACACTTCTATAGATGTGATTTTATGGATGACACTACCAAAGGATAAGAATTGTCTATCTATTACTTCTACATGAATAGGTTTGGATTTTTATATTAAAAAAATTTTGTGAAATTTAGTGAATTCTTCATATACAAAACAAGCAGATGCCCCTAAATCTAACAAAGCAATCGTTTAAAACTTCTAAGGGCCAAAATACAAAAGGATTGTAAAACAACAAGCAGGTTGAGTAGAAAGAGAGGAACTTGAATAGTTTTGTAATGTTGGATTGTCCAGCCACATGGTCCCTAGTGAGGCTAAACATTGTCATTTTTCTAAACAATTGCACTCCTGGTTTTAGTAATGTGTCGATTTTATTTCTTCTGGCAATTGCCAACCTTATGACCTTCCTCACTAGAATACAAGCATAGACCTTCTTCCAACCTATGCTTCTATTCTTGTGGACTTAGAAGTTTAAATCGTATTGTATCAAGTTGCTACTTTATCTTTTAGGACTACTTATATTAGTATCTAACTTGGACTCGGAAGATTTGATCATATTAATGTTTTGACCTCCTACCATTCTAAAAAAAAGAAGAAATGAACCTATAAAAAGATAATTCAGTTTAAAGGAGCGTAATTAGCAAAGCTCTAAAACGCTTTAAAATCTTCAAAGAGAGAGGTGATCCACTCTCTCACAAAAAGAACAAAGTTCTAATATTGTGATGAAGAAAATATCAGCTTAAAGGAGGATAATCTGCAACCTCTAAAGTATTAATATACCTTTGAGTAGAGGGATAATCCACTCTCTAACAAGAAGGATCTAACTTTGATATTGAAAATAAGGTCAATCTTGATAAAGTATCAAAGACACAAGAATAAGAGCAAGAGACTTGTACTAGGACAAGGTTTTAAAAAGAAATCAACAAGAATTTGAATTAAATAGATGAATATACAAACAACACCAAGAAATGTGAGCTAGAACTCCAAAAGATGCATTGTCAAGATTGAAGAACTCTTCAACCTCAACCCTTATGTATACTCTTGTCTAAAACGCTTCTTGAGTGGCTTCCATCAAACTAAGAAGCTTCTTGATCATCTTCTATTAACTCAAAAACTTCTTGAGCTCCTTCCACTAATTGAGAAGCTTTATGAATTCCTTCCATTAACTAGGAAACTTCTTGAGCTACTTTCACCAACTAAGAAGCTTCTTAACTGACTTTCACTAATTCAAAAAGCTTTTAGAATGTTCTAGAAGGTTTTGTGAACCTTCGAAGTATATGTCCCTAACATCTTGTTTTAAACATTTTTAGTATTATAGCTAATATATTTGCATCAAATTTTTATATAAAAAATAAAAAGGTAAAAAAGAATATAAAGATGAGACAATACAAATAAGCAAATAATTTTAAAAATAATATAGAGAAGTGTCCTTATACAAAGAAAGGATTTGGACACTCTTTAAAAGCTTCACGAACAACTATTTTTGGACCTACAAAAGACATCAAAGATTGCTTCTAAGAAATGGGAAGAATAGAACATGAAAATAAACTCTACAAATGCATCTTCTTTCTATGCCTAGAAGTTGAATTTGATGATAGAAACTTTTTATGATTTTGTTCACAAATCAGGATTCATGGATACATTTCTTTTGGGAGCAATGTACCTTGTAGGAACACTAAAGTTGTGCAACACTTACAATAATTGGCAATACAATTCATATGTGGTCGAATCATTCACCTAGTAAACAGTTGAAGGACCAAGACTCTGCTTATATTTAGACAGAAGCTTCTAGCTGTAGTATTCTTGAAGCTGCTACTGGATTTCCACCCTAATTTGTCCAGATCTATTGCTAAACCATACAACATTATAGTTGTGGGGTTCTGACCTTACAATAGCTGATTGCGCCACTGAATGTTAAGAATAAGTTTGCAAGCAACTCCTGAACTTAATAAAGAAACAAAGCGCTCGTGCCAATCTAAACAAAAAGGAACACTCTCACCATGCCAAAGGATGTAATATGCATATGCAGTATTGGCAGAAATTAGGTCATTACAAAACCGTCTTCTATACTTCGATGGAATAGATTCTAACACAAATACATTCCCTGATACTGATTCTTCCCCTCATGCATTCATAAACATCTTTTGATCTGTTTACGGTGTTTGTGTAGGTGTCGTTAAACTGAAGATGGTGTAGTTCAATCCCCGCTGAAGGAGATATCCTCTTGCAGGAATCGACGACGTCTTCAGCATATGAGGGAGCGAGAAAGATGTAATTATCCTGCTCTGAATAATACTCATCCCCAGTGTTGGTTAAGGAAAAAAACAAAGCAAAACCCTGATTGTAACAAGAGCAATCGGCAGTCCAGTTGGGTCCATGTACCTGTCAATCTTCAACCTTAAAACAGCCATGAATTCCCTCGCAGTTCGCCTTCCTCCCGCAAAAACCACCCAATCTGAATGTGCACAGATAACTGGACTCTACACAGCCAATCTGCTTCACCTCGTTGATCTAACCCTGCCTCCAATCCTCACTGTCCATCTTGACGAATGCTCTGCAGAGTTACAACTGACCCCTGTAGAGTTAGATAGATCGCAAAATGCATCGTACAAAGTGGAGGTCATGCAGACACCAGGGGAAGATGAGAAGAGGAGCGTGAGGAGGATGGGATCACATAGCCTTGTCATGCTGAGCTTGTCAGTCACCAGGTTTAAGCTCCAACGTTGATTTCTCCATGTTGCACGGAGCCCCAACGCCACAATTGAAAACTGATAAAAGGCTTGATCCTTTGATTGCCCCTGTAGCTCTGAGGTGTGCATACTTTTCGCAAAATCTATTTGAGTATGGAGTTTGAAAAGGTAAAGTAGTGGAGACTAGATTTTAGAGAATTCGTTAAATGATGCGTTCGTATCTGCTTCGAAATACCGTCCCTCTAACTAATACTGCCACACTTGGGTATCATCACAATGTTACCCTGGCGTCATAGCATCATCATCACTTATACAATTAATTGTGTAAGAATTATTGTGCATCATGGGTTGTCAATTCTTGGATTTGCCGGCGTGTGGAGACGTTGACGTTGCCTAGAATTTATAGATTCTCGTAACAAAAAAAATCATAGGATCTAGCCTGTTGCGTTTGCATGAGGGCGTAGCAGAGTGGCTAACTGAGAACATGAAAAAAATGTATAAAAATTAAAATACCAACAAAACCAACAAAAACATCCAGTAGGGTTGTACAATGTTGAATTTCTGAAAGGAGTACTGTGATCAGTGTTGATTTTTGCAGCGGTTCAACTCAGACCACTTGAGGACATAATTCGTTTTCAAACTTGATGAGCTCTTCTTCAGGCAGGCGGGATGGGGACTTGCCGTTTCGGAGTACAAATCCGGGCCATGTGACTTTATCGAACGACCACCGAAACCATTCAAATTGACAAAGTATGCCATTCTCGTTGCAAATGTGCCCACAAATGAGACGGGACACGCCGGGACAAACATTCACTTGCACTGTAAAGGCGCCGCAGGTACGTCGCCGATCTTCCCAGACTCAGCCCATCCCGTCCTCAGTCCAGTCCAGACTTCACTGACCAGTGCCGCGTGTGGCAATTTCAAATTACCCTCATTAAGGCAATTACCTTTATTGTAACGCGGGGGGTACATGCCTTGGCATCGCTGAGAGAGATTGGAGGTCATAGAAACCTGTCAGCTTCGCCTGCAGCTTGCCATGTTGCCATGGAGAGTAGACTTCGATCGTGTGTTTGAATTTATTGACGTTGCGAGTGTAATGTGCTTCAGCCATTGCAAGTCTTGGAGGCGGGGGTTGCATGGTGTGGGCCTTTGTGGACTTTGAAGAGGTTTTACGAAGCTCGGGAGAGTGAATGAATTTGAGTGCAGTGGCTTGGAGCATTGAAGATGGGTGGGGAGCTGTAGTTTCTGGGGTTTGATGAGCGGGAGGATGAGGACGTCGAGAGATGGCTCGCTGGAATTGTTCGGGGGTGATTACAGACGGAGGGTTGAGCATTTTCGCAAGCCTCCACGACCTCATGGACGAAGACGGAAGTTGTGCGGAGGGAAAGCGAGGAGGAGCGGGGGGAACCTTACCACTTTCCAGAAATTGGACCGGGAGATGGGCAGATTTGTCAACGCCCAGAAAGGAGTGGAAGGTGCGAGGAGCAATGGATTTTTCAGCATGCACGGTTCCGAGGAGGATAGCAGTGTCAGGGGGGTGAGGCATGGTGTGAAATGGAAATGCGGGTGGATGTTTGAGCAGGATAGTTTGTATTGGGAGACAGTGCGACGACAAAATGTGTCCGGGGGCGAAGAGCAAGATTCATGGCGGGAGCGTGCATATGCGAGACTGGATGCTGTGAAGGAGAAGGATGCCGGCAGTGTAACTTCGCGCGATTCTAGCAGCCCGTTGGGATATGATGGAGCTTTGAGGCATCACTGCAACACCGACCATGAATCTATTAGCTCAGGTATGGAATTGCACCTTCGGCCGACCCGTGCTAGAGCTAAAAAGATTGGGAGCAGACGAGATGAGATGAGTGTAGAGGTAACTCGTGACGCTGAGAAGTACCCTTCGAGGAACCAGAAAAGTTCGACTGACCGTGGAAGAAATGGTCGGGCGGATGCGAAAGCGAAGAAAGATTGGCCTGCATTTCTTAAGGTTAAATGTGAGGTATTGCAAATGGAGAAAGAATTTGCCGATCAGAGATTGCAGCAACAGACTTCGGAAATGGCCCAGGCTGCGGAGATGGCGCACTGTCTTCGTGCGACCGTGCAAACCATACTTGAGGTAGACAGCTCTTTCTGATTGGTTGATCCTCTCCAGCATGTCAATGTTTCATAGTCATCTCATCTGCAGTTTTATGTCTACCATTCTCTCAATTCAGATTATGTGGTTAATCGTACTTGGGTAGAGCTATTGGTGTGTGAATTGCATGGTTTGTGGTTTGGGAAAAGAAAAAGTTTCCAAATACATCTAACTTGAAATCAATGACATTTTGCCTCCTTGAACTGAAACAGAGTGCAAAAAGGGGCACCGTATCAGCTCCTTGTACACCTGGGAGACATGGAGCAGAGGACAGCCCTGGTCTCCAACAGAGAATTCAGCGACTTCAAAAATTTAACGTGCAGAGTAATCTACAGGACCAAGCTAAGAATTTCCAAAACAGGATCGAGAACCTGAGACTTAAATCTCAGGTACGAAGTGCAGCCTCGAGCTTCCGGAAAGACCTCAATCCCAAGGCGCGTGTCAGCACCTCCCAAGCGGTAAGTCTCGGTTGTTTCTTAGATGATTTCAGATTTTGTAATGCTGATACGAGATGAACTGTATCTAGATTCATCCGGACCTTCAGAAGGCTCTCATGAGTGGAATAAAACAGCAGTCCACCAATATTCAATTGAGTTGATAAATGAAGGTTATCTAACTATCTACGTTTCCATGAGGGGAAATAGACTGGATATTGCAAAGAATACTTCTTGCATTGCACAATTTCTGGCGGCTAAAATCTGTGTATATTTGGTGAATCCTGTTTCAGGTTACATCAGACGGGGAGGAGTGGGCACAAGTCCAAGAGGTGTTGAAGCTATTAAGAGGCAAAACTGGATCTTTGCAGCAGAGTTGTGAAAACTGGGAGAAGCGAGCCTTCTTCGCTGAGGCGAAAGCTGCTTCTTTGCAGATTGAGGTAAATTTCTTCGGGCAAACCTTGTTAGGTGTCCGTAAAGCTGCATCAGCTTTCAAACATGCACATTAACGGAAATGAGCCTGGAACGAAGTTTAGTTGCTGTCTGCAGATACTATGTTTGAACTAACTTCGGTTATGTGACTGTACGTCAGGAAGAGAAATGGCGAACTGAAGCGCAAAAAGCCGAGAAGAAAGTGCGAGACTTGGAGAGGGAACTTGTGCAGGTTAGAGCCGTGCTGGAAGAAGTCAGAAACCGCCATGCTCTCGAGCAGAGCCGATTACTGGGCTCTGGCAACAATCACGGGTACACTGTGGTTTTGCAGCCGATTGTGACAAGCCATGGGAGCGCCAATTGCAAATGTGCCGTTACATCGAATTGTGAAGGTCATTGTTACGGCTCTGGTTTGGATCATCATCAAACAGACGGTGATCACCAAACTGAAGCTGTTTTAAAGGACCCCAGAATTGGAAGCAATGAGATACGTGCACACGACGAACTTTCAGGTCCCAACGACGTCGTGACTGCACCCACAACCCCCAGTCCATATAGAGGACTGAGCGAGGCCAGCACCCAAGGCAGCAGCAGACACAGATACGAAGGTTTATTGGAAGGCGATTGCGATGATTCACCAATCAAAATTCCAAAAGATTCTGGGCAAACTAATGTTCACGAAATTTCAAAATCCGAGGTGCAGAAGTCTTTGTCACAGAAGTGGTTTAAGCAAAGACCCAAGAGCAGGAGGCCCACTACTCCTGGCTGTGAGGTGGGAATATCTGATGCTCGTTCAAACCTTGGCAGTAGTTCCATTCGGGGCAAAGTCCATACAGCAGGAGGGTCAAGTGGTCAAAACGCTCTTCGCAAGCCAGGACCGGTGCTTAGTGGCAACACGAGAACGGGCTCTTCCGGTTCTCTACTCGAAAAGAGAGCTCCTCTTAAAGAAATCAAACGCAACACTCTCTGTCACACTGCAACAAAAGTTGAGTGTTCGTAGCTGCAGTCAGCACACATGTGCGGACTAATGCACCAAATTGGGAACATTCCTTTCAGGCTCCCAAATTGGGAACTTTTTGCCTCATACAGTCGAGAAGGTTTTGGTAGTGTGGGAGCTTCCTGTTGCAGAGTGTTGCATCAATCCGCCACCTGAGGCTGTGGAGGTCTCGAACACAATCTTCGACATATGTTCTAAAAGTTTCGCCTCAACGAAGACATTTTCGACATACATGAATTGAACTGGGAATATTCGCAGGACATGGGTTGGTGATTTAACGTTGGAGTCCTCATTTGCATCAGGTCATAGCTAGGCTCCCATGCAACTGACAACCTCTTCAATACCCAAAATTCAAAGCTCAAAAAAATCTGTGAAAGTGCACAGAATCTGACAGGTGATTTGAAACACAATCTGAATGCAAGTGAACATGGATAAAAGTAAGCTTGAGGTCACTGTGATTGCAACATACACCATTCATTAACACCATCTAAGAAGAGAATCTGGCTGTGTATTGTGTTCAGATACTCAGTGTGCAGAGTTGACCTGGAAGTCTTTGAAGTTGGTCAAATAATGCCAGTTTGAATAGGCACCATTTTGAATATGCAAGCCCAATTCAAAGCCAATAGAGTGTTGTTAGATTACCTTCCATCACATGCACCCTCTTCCAAAGTGATGGTTGTCTATTGAAGTTCTGGCCTTGATTTGCATGAGTTTATGTGACTCTGTACACATGTCATCACTTGATACAGCATTCTGGTCCTTATAATTGCTGAACAGTTTTCACATTGAACTCATATTTTTTATGTTATTCATTGTTGAAAATCACATATAATTTTAAAAAATAAAAAATAAAAAACGGAGAAGAGGAATAACATTCATTTTTGTGAGCACAGAATATTGGTGAGAAATTTTACTCATGTAATAACAATAAATAGAGAAAAGTATATTTGTTCATTGTTCATGCATTAGTAGAAAACTTATATATGAAAAATTAAGTCTCTTGATGATATTATTCAGTGTGAACTTGTAATTGTTAAAGATCTCTTTAAAAGAGATGTTGAGTAGAAAAATATTCCTTAATGAATGTACCTAGGTAGTGTAAACAAAAGAAGTATAATATATGCTTTGTTGTATCATAAATTTAATAATTAAAAGATATAAATTATAGATAAATTATAAATTATAATTTTATAAATTATAGAAGTATTATATATCTATAGATATAAAAATGACTATCCTCTTCTTTTATAGGATATTATTATAATAATCTTTTACATTTTTTCCAATTTATTTACATGTGGTGTGGCAAGTTTGTCCATTATTTAATGAACATGTCTATGGAGGTTCTACAAGAGGGCAAGGGTAGTGTCACCATAGCATGGTGTATGCTCTATTTGAACGACATTTAGAATATTTTATAAAAGGTTTTCCAAGGTTTTAGCACTCTAGTGTTTAACTTAATAAAATCATAATTTTGTGTATGTTAATTAAAATCTTAGTGAAAACAACTGTATTTTAATTATAGTTTTAAGAAGTTAAAAAATAATTAAAAACCAAATCATAGTATTTTAATTATAGTTTTAAGAAGTTAAAAAATTAGTAACAAGAGAGCCAAAAATTTCTCTTCTACATGTCAATACCAATTATACAGAAGCCACCTGAAAAAACAAATTGTATATCTAAAATAAAATTAAAAAACGTGATTTTACTAGAGTCTACTTGCACCATATTTTGAGCCGTTAAGTAAAATAATTTATTTTGAGCTACAATCCTCTACATCTTGTGCTGCTTGTGCTTTTTAGTATTCTTTATATATTTCAGAATTAAATATCGTATATTTTAATAATTTAGGCAGTTTTATTTTTAGTCTTAGTCCATTCACTAAAAAACAATACAATCATAGTATTGTTTTTTAGTGATTGTTAATCTAATTAAAAATAAATCATAATGTGAATGTGTGTAATTAGTTTATGAAGATATTTGACAGACATTTACAGATTTGCTTTTGAATTGCTTAATATTTGACACAGAATAACCATTTTTCCATAGCAACTCAAATGATTATTTTTCTCTACTCAAAGCTCAATTTGGGGCCTAAAGTATGTTTTTATGAATAAATGAACCAATATATCAGTTTTTTAATTTATACTGATAAGATGTTATATGTTTATTATGTTAGCCATTAATTGAGACAGTTATGTGCATTCAAAAAAAAAAAAAAAACTTGCTTATTTTAAGTTTGAATCTTCTATCAGAAAATCTACATTTGTAAGAAAATTTAAATTAAGACAAACAGAAAGTACATGATGTTTGTTGCACTAATTAAAATAGACAGAATGTTTTGAGAGAATAAGACTAATATAATATTCTTTACAAAAATCTAATCTTGTCCAAAACTAAAAGTAATGGACTATTCGCATAGCTCAGGTTAGAATTGGCAGGGCCCATATTTATACATTTTTCTTGTCACATATAGATACTCATTTATGTAAACGAGGATAAATTTAATTCATTCCTGATGTATTTTCTTAGATCATTTGTTTTACTCATATGTTGGACATTGATTTTTAAACCCAGTACAAAAGGACTAAATATATAAATAAACATGTGCAATCTCATATATATATATATATATATATATGTCAAGTTCTCTTTACTCAATGTGTGAGGCAAGCATCAATAGATAAAGTGCTATTTGTTTTACATATATATATATATATATTTCAATTTATCATTGTTTACTTTACTTTTTCTTCTCAAAGAATCAATGCATCTTCACGTATTGATTATCTTCTTTCCTCTCTTTTTCATCTTTTTCTTTTGCTATGACTTTGTTTGTATTAAGTGTGGAAAAATTACCTATTATCTTAAAATTTAATTTTAAAATTACTACTTGTCATCATAGACAGAAACAGTATTTGAAACGTCTTGTGCTTTAATTGTCATTTCCAACAACATGAAAACCACCTTTGACCATCTCTATTTTATTTTAATTAATACATGTATTGAAAAAACAAATCTACTTATTTAAGTTTTTGTATAAGCTTGAGAAAACACCAAACATATAGTATGACAAATTCAACACATTTCCCTTAAATCAAAATTTTTACATATGTAATTCTTATGTTAATGTACAAATTAAATATTAGATCTTTTTATGGTTTTTCTTAGAGCCATAACAAATACAAACATAAATTTATTTATTTATTTACATGCATATACATACACACATAGATACATGTTAATCATTTTTTATCCTAACCAAATCACTTGTATTTGATATGTTATGATTATGTTGTATTAAATATGTTATGATTATGTTGTGTAAACTTCAACTTCATTCCAAACTAAATATATTGTTGATCTCTTGAACAATATAATATGGAAGTTTTTATTATTTTTATTATTATTAAATCAATACTCCTCTAGTTGTTAGAAGCCAATATTCCTATAAGCCTAAAAAAATTAATATTTAAGAAAATGATTGCATGACAACTAAATCTTATGATAAAGTCATTGTTTGATTACAATACTTGGTAATCATGACACACTAAAGACCTCATATTTCTTGTTAGTTATTTTGTACAATTCATTGCCCAAGCATGTTTTCTTCTATTGATTGGATGTGAGATGTGTAGCATGCTATTTTAAAGATACCATGAATATAATATTTATTTTTAGATACCAACAATATAATTTTTAAAGATTTTTTTTTTCCGAATCTTCTCAAGCTGGAGTAATGCCAGCTAGATAAAAAAATATTAATGATGACCGCTTTACTTATAAATATTTATTTCAAATTGAATCTTATTGTTCATTGTCAATGTTAACTTAATTTGCAACCCACGTTTTCTTTGTCTTTAATCAAAACATATTCTTTCTACTACTGCCACAATATCCTTCTGAAGTCTTAAATGCTCATTCAAAAACTTGAATATTCTCTCAAACTTTTTAGTATTTTATATTTCAGTAATAAATCGGACACATTTTGTAAAAAGGCATATCTAAAATTTTATTATTGATCCAGATGTAATAATTTTTTTAATATATATATATATATATATATATAAGGTATTGCTAATGCCACCACAAATTTTTGCTACAACCTGCCACCCACTCAATATAGATATTTTAGATTCTTTTATTTCAATCAAAAAAAAATTTCAGTCAAATGGTTTAAAAGGAATTGAACAAAGAAAATTTGATTGATTTGAAAAATGTTGAACAAAGGTGGCATATGGTGGATGAGGGGTTGTGGTGGCAGTAGCAAAATTCTGGTGGCATTAGCAATATCCTATATATCCTATATATATATATATATATATATTCTAATATATTAAAATAATACTAACTGTGTTTTCTTTTTTGACCTCAACAATGTAGACCAATATTCCTGCAAAGACTTTTCTTAATTTCAAATCTTGAGGAAATTCTATTGAATTTGACCATGAACAGTAACTGCAAGTCATTCAACTTGATGTAAGAGAAGTGACAGGATATCATTTGCAACATTGACTTGTTGAACTTAATAATATGTTATATATGCCTCAAAATCAGACCATCATGTAAAATAAAAATGTTAAGGAACTATGGATTTTATATATATATATATATATATATACACACACATGCTTTGACTTCACATTGAAGCTTGGACAAATTGCAATGGACCCTGGACTAAACTTAAGGTATGGTTAAGATATAGGCAAAAATTTGGCAGAAATGACAACTTGCTTTATTTAAAAATATGAAGATACTTTGCATGCTGAAAATACTTAGAGTCACAAACAATAGAAGAATTATTCCAAATTAAACCAACAAGTAGCACCAAATCAAAGATATTTCAAGATATGATTCCATGCAGTTGAAAATTTCTGTGTTTCCTGACAAAATGAATAAAGAAGTAAGTACAGAAATAGGATTAGAAGGCTTTTGAAATAATATTCCAGGTTGATAAGTATGTTTATTATTTATGAATGTTAAAAACATTCCTGAGATGAATGATCATCAATTATTTATCATGTATCCACCCTTGATGCACATTCTTTAAAACAATATCGTTACTCATAATTACAATTTCCAAATAAGTTGAAGACATGAGAAAAGGATTTTAAAGTAAAATCTCTATTGTAGACTCAATCCAAGTAATCTAAATAATAATATTGGCAATACTATTTCTCAAGTTTTATTCCATAAGATGAATGCTCATGGAAGGATTAATTATCATTTTTTCTCTTTATCAATAAACAATCAATATGTTAAAAACTTGGGCACAAAATAGCAAAAGAAAACAAACAATTACAAATGTGATAAACAGGCATAAAATCTCACTGCTAATTACCTACATAACAAAAGGTTATTTTGAAAATAACTTGGGACCTGAAGTGCACCAAATATAAACAAATCACTTTAATCTTATTATTTAGAACCCCCTCAAAGATTTTTTTCTTTGCCACCAATTGATCTGAGCAACACAAGGTTTGCTGCTATGTTGTATAAATGGAGCTGCTCCGTCTGCCCCTTTGCAACTGCCAGACAGTAATCTGAATCTTGAAACAAAAAGCTTCATGAAGATGGACGAAGATAACACCTGCAACAGAAAATTCTCAAGAACAGTCAAGTTGTGATGTTCAAGCTCTGGACTTGTGGATGGGTCTTAACCCTTGCAGTTTCTAGTGTTACTAGAACTTGTTGCTGTGTACATGTCAGCTTCTACAAATTCGCAAACAAACACACATACAGTGCAACATACCTTAAAAGGTGCTATATTGAACCCTTGGACCACTTGGAATAAATTCATTAAACTCAAGCAGCAACCTTAAATTAGTAGCGAGGAACTGAATATCCATAGTCCAGATTTTCAGATAAGACTACGACATTTGGATCCATGCAGCATGCAACTGCAAATAAAGTCACTTCACATTGGATCCATCCATAAAGAAAAGACAAAGCCAAAATGCTTTCGATGGGTAAGTCCAAAAGTTGCACCATGTCTATTCTTCCACTTTTCAGAGTAAAAATGCAGCCGACATCATACGTTTTCCCACTTTACAGGGATGGAATCACAGTATTATAGAGTTATTATACAGTGAACCTACTCGCGGGGATTTCCGAGACTCATTCATTCAGTGTGGACCTTTAGATGAGGAAGAACCTAAGAGTTAAAGTTTCAACTACATACAAATTTAACCACTCAAATATTTCTTTCTAGAAAATCACAAATCCGCTCCTCCATGTACATTCGGTCTCTGAGTCCCCGTGGCATGTGTCTCTCATCTGGGAACACCAACAGCTCATAATCCTTGGATGCAGCGGTCAGTGAATTGATAAGCCGAGCCGTGTGCCGGAAATGTACATTCTCATCGATCATTCCATGCACAAGCAACAGTTTCCCAGTAATCTGGTAAACGTGGTGCATGACAGAGCTGTATTGGTACCCTGCTGAGTTGCTGGCCGGGGTTCCCATGTATTTCTCCGTGTAGTGGGTGTCGTAGCCATCCCAAGAGGTGACAGGCGCTCCAGCAACAGCACAGGAAAAAGTTTGTGGACATCGTGCTAGCGCCATTGAAGCCATGTAACCCCCATAGCTCCATCCATATATTCCAATTCGGTTCGACATTGCAAGGCCTTGGCTTACCAGCCACTGCACTCCTGTTTGCTGATCCTCTACGTCGATCTTCCCCATATTGTGCTTGATCGCACCTTCAAAATCCAGACCTCTTCTTGCACTACCTCTGTTGTCCAGCTGCACATAATGTATACATCAATGTAGAATCGGGTATCAATATTTAAGAAGCAAGAGAAACAGAAGCTACAAATGAAATACACGAATCTTCTAACAAAATAGAAATAGAAATCTACTTATGGGTATATAATTATCAATAGTATCTAATAGCGAAATAAAAAAAGAGCAATCTTCGTTTTGAGTCTTTTTTTCTTTCTGAAAGCTCTACCCAAGATTAAAAAAAATTTTAAAATTCGATAAAAGCTCCTAAGGGAACCATTCTGGTGCCACTCTGACAGCCCCTAATTCCATGAATTAAGAGAAGACCAGTGTATGGGAAGGACGAAAAGGGATTACCTTCCAAACAAGAATGCCTCGACTCCTCAAATACTGGGCACGCATATCCACCGTGTTCATCCAGGAATTGCACACTACTTGCACATTAGGGCCACCATAAACACTCACCACTGTTCTATAAGGCGGGCGCCCAAACTGTTTATAATCTGGAATGTAAACTAGCCCATGCAGCACAGTCCCATCGCTAGCAGTGAGTGATTTGAATTCCGGAGGTGTTAATTGCAACCTACGTGTGTGGTACGTAGGGGCTGGTTGCTCATAAATGGTAACGAGTAGCTTTCCGGTGTCCAAGGACCGCAGCAACAGCCTGGGTGGGGTATCTAAAGAGTCGTGTATATCAACAAACATCTTCATCTGGTGATCTAATACGACAATATGCCGACCTACCCCTTGCGTCAGCCTCTTGGGATCCGCGAGGTTTGGTTGCGTGCAGTCCAGGCTGACGCTGTACAGATGCATTTCTAAAGGACTATCATATGTTCCTGTAAAGTACACCCGGCCGGCCTCTTCGTCCACTCCTGTAACTTGCTCTACCATCCAGCTCCCTTGCGTGAGAGCCCTAATGCAATTGCCAAATTCATCGTGCATATACAAATGCCGAAATCCCGTTTTTTCGCTTGCCCAGATGAACCCCCCTGAGAGGAGTCCATGACGTTTTCGTAGAGAAGTGAAACAATCGTGCAAGTTAACCCAGACATTGCTCTCCTCAGTGAGCAACACAGTCCTCTTGCCAGTGAGTGGATCAAATCTCAGTAGCTTAAGTTTTGTCTGAGTCCGATTCTGTACTTGAGCAGTAAGACTACCATTGGGCAACCACGAGACTCGTGCTAGATACTCCTCATCATCTCGACCTTCACCGCACAAACCAACCTCCAAATCCATCCAGACTACACTACCGCCATTTGATGGAACCACACCTAATCGCACACTCACGTTTGACTGGCCTGCAAAAGGATAAGCATGAATTTCTTCAGCTTCCCCACCAGTTGACGCCTTCCCCTGGTGCATGATCCTAAAAGGTGGAATCCTGGTTGCATCCACTTCAGCAAATGCAATGTAGCGACTATCAGGCGACCACCAGAAACCATTTCGTCTATCCATTTCTTCCTGTACTGCAAACAACTATCATTAGTTATCTTTCCACACTTGAAACCTCAAATGCAGTCATTCAGACATCAGTTGGTGAAAGAAAACTCAGAGCCAGAACGGCATGTACAGGAAGTAAGCAAGGAGCATATAATTTGAATTGCGAGTCTAATTGTATTCAACAGCAGAGATACTAAGCGCATTAAATACATGAAAAGCCAACGGAAAGCAAAACCCTTCATGTGGAATGTCAAGATACCTGCGCTATGTACTCGGCAAGTCCATGAGTCTGCAACAAGGACAAGACCAGAAAGGATTAGGTCCACCCAGGTATGACAGTATGTACACTAATCTTATACATGCACACCTTCAATAATGAAGCTTGATAATTGCAAAATAGCAGAGATATGAGATTAACCTACATGATAAACACTGGTTTTGGAGCAGATAACATAGTTATTATCCAGATAATCATGTATTAATGACCAGTACCAAGAGTACAAGAACTAACCTAAGAAAATGAGAGAATAAATCGAACTTTGAAACTACTCAAAGAATCCAGGATACAACACAAGAAAATAAGTGGGTGCAATGACGAATGCAAAACCAACCTTGCCAGTTCCACGTGCACCGGATGTAATTTGAATGGGATCCCCGAATGCTACTGGAACAACAAATATCTCCTCATCACGAACGTAAGCTATAGAACATGCATCTGGTGAAAGCTGGGGATCCAGAATTGGAGACCAAGAGGTGCTAGCCACTCGCCGTTGTAGTTCAGCTCGTACTCCTTCTTGAACATAAATCTGCTATCATGTAAAGTGCACATTATCAAAAAGACGTTAAAGCATACACGTTTAATCAATGTATGATCGAAAATGAATTATCAGGGGGAGTACAAAGTGTACAACAGAATATAAAAATAAAAATAAAATGAAGAGACCCAATTCCGTGAGTAAACAGCACCCGGCTACAATGTTATTGGTAATGTTAGGGGCAAGACGAACACCGAGATCATTATTATTGCCACTGGACACACCAATCAAGGTTTCCGAAATTCAGACTGTGCAGAACATCAGAAAGGACGTACCCCACTAGGAAGGGGAACCATCAGACGGTGAGGAACACCCTTGCCCCACTCATAACGTGTCACTCCCAATCCCCTTTCTCGCAACCTCTCCCTCCTCAGCTTCTCAACTGTGGAAAGGTTGCCCTCGTCCACTCCGCCACCAGGTGGACTGACCAGCAACCGCTGCTGCCTGGCAACCACATCAAAAGCGTAGATTTTCCTGCTGAGAGTGCTGTCGGGACTGTACAAATATGTGATTAGCTTATCATCGGGACTAAACTGCACTGAAGCCGGCGCGACATATCCTGGAAGAGGGTACTGAACAATGTCCTCGACTGGGAAGAGCGTGTATTCATCTCCAAGAGCTTGGCTGTCAGTAGTGGGCATGGTGGTCTGAAGAGAAGGCGGAGAGAGTGAGCCTGCGAGATCAGATCCTTCGGGGTCACTTCGGATAGGTTGTAGGGGCAAACTGCCACTGAGCATACCACACCATCCAAGGAATGAGAATCTATCAGATTTTCCAGTTTTCAGAGCAGAAGTTTTCGTATCAGTTGATCTACTTGCAAATCTGGGTTCCGCCGTGGTAACGTCTGTAACTTGATACCCCAGTAGTGACATCCAGCTTCACGCACATCTCGAAGTATCATCTGCCCCGCAGCTAAGCCCCAGGAGCCTACCCACAGGATTTTGCTCCGCAAGTCTTGTCAAAATGACAGAATCACCACCCAATGCGCGGCAATCACGAATTCACAAACCTCGCGCGCCAGCCTCGTCGGCAACAGTTTCTGACATCCACGAATCACGTCAAACTAATGAGCTGCAATCACAGACGCAGAAGGAGCAACCATGGCTCCCTCTGAACAACAATCTAGACAAGAGATAACACGCGAGCAGGGGACAAAAAATTGGTAAATTGCCCCCGGTTGATGCGACGAATGATTGAGCTCATCGAAACTCCTACACAACTCGCCCTAATCTGCCATATAACTTTTAAAACAATTTCGACCTAGGACACTCATGCCATATGGAGAAAAAACAACATAAAGGACGGCGCAATTGACAGTTGATTAACCGAAAATTCCTTCTGAATCCAGAACAACGCAGAACCGACGAAGTCAATGTCCGATTTCAGGGTCTTCAAACCCGCACGAGGCACTCACAGCGCTTATCCTAATCTCCTCCACTACAACGTCTCTCAGATGCTCCCAACGACACCAACTCCTAACTGCTACACAAGTCAATTCAGCAGATGCTCACAGATAGTCACACAAGTAGATACATCACACCACCGCAATTCCTCAGATACCTCCAATAGATCAAAATTGTTGGTGCCAAGTCAAAACCCCGAATCTCGAAGCAGCGATCCACACCTATTGCAACCCACCACATTCAGGTGTAACCCACACCCAGCCTCTCCAGCACAGAACCTTTCCAATTCTTAGCTAACCCACAACCACCATCACAATCGTCAAACTCAGCTAACGAGAACAACACGAAGAAGTCAACAACACAGAACTACCCTTCCCTTCCCGAAAGCTAACACAAAAGGGAAGAAGAAGAAGAAGAAGAAGAAGAAGAGAAAGGAACAACGTGGGGAGGATGTCACCCCCTTGAGAATGACTAATCAAGCAAGGTTACGGCATAAGAACCACCTTGAGAGCCCGTTGCCTCTAACACCGACTCTCTAAACACTCTTTCTGCCTTCTCTCTCCCTCCCTCCACACCAAGACACAATCGACCAACTCACAAAAAGTTTATAATGATCTGCATGCTAACACGACTCGTTCCTTCTCCTCTCTCTCTCTCTCTCTCTCTCTCTCCTTCTCTCTCTCTCTTACAGTCCCTCTCATGATCAGTCCCACCAAATGTAATTCCGCTACACCACGACGAGGGCTGGCATGACGTACTTCCACGGAAGCCCAGTGGTTCGTCTGCGGTGTGCTTCTGCTGTTGCTGCGTTTCTACATGACAGCCCCCATCTCTGCCACACCCACAGCCAATCCTTCCATTCCGACATTGATGATTGCTTTCACGTTGCGAAGCTCCATGGCCACGGATCGATGAACGGGGGAGAAAGGAGAAGAAGTAGGTTGCAGCGATGGCTTTCTCCCCACCAAGTTAAATTTAACTCGCGCCGTGAAGAAATGGTGGCCATCCCCGTTTTACTCCTCCTCCTCGCTCCTCGCTGTTGCCTTTCCTTTCTCGCAGGGCTGTATCTCGACGACGACGACGACGACGACGATCCGGTGGGCATTCAGTTCTCGTTCGTGGAGAAGTTTCGTCCAGGGATCCACTTGCATTGTCCCATCTGGGTTGGCGCTGTGCTCTGTCACCTCTCAGTATGTAGATTGGTCATATCAAGTGGCCATTCCGACTGTATTATCTGTTGCAATCCCCCTGCCACGTGGACACGGGCATTGAAAGCCTCCTATAACGAATGGCAAGTGCCATGCCTTTGACCTCTTGGATGAATTACTTCTCTGTTCATCTTCGCGGACTTTTTCCACAAGGGTTGTTGCATGGAACTGTCTTGCATGTACAATTGTTTCATTTGTGTTTATCTTGTGGACACACACATAAACGTCAATTTTTAAGTATTTAGTTTGCTTGTTGGTGTACGATAATTTTTTGAATAATAGTAATATTCATCTGCTAGTTCTAGTTCTTTTGTTTGAGTTGTACATGATGTTTAATGGAAACAAAATTGTGAATATGTTTTTGTAAAAACTAAAAATGTGATTGTTCAATCATAACATTAACTATTATTTATTATTATTATTATTATTTATTAATTCACTTTTTAAAATTTTTGGTACATTTATTGGAAAAAAAGGGAAGAGGAAACAAGAAATAAGAAATAATAATGATCAACATTTATTCCAAACATCATCTTAGGTAAATAATTTTTCCAAATTCAATGATGGTATTATGTCACTGTGTAAAATATTAGTTAATCAAATATATATATATATATATATATATATATGTCATTGGCAACAAATACGTGTTACTTATTATTTGTTCATTTAAAGAATTATAATTTCAAAATGTTTTTCCTTTTTTCTTTTTCTTTATTTTTTTTTTTTTTTCTGGGATATCTTAAAATTTTGAAATAAATTGTTTGTAAAATGGCAAAATATATTTCACTCATTTTAAATAATGAAGATATGTGATTTTTTATTTTTTAAAGGTAGAATTTGAAGTCTTCTTTTTCTGTACATTGGAATATCCATCAATCATCTTGTTCTTGTAAGCACAATTTGATCTTTTCAACTAAAGTATCTATTCTTGTCTACACAACAGATAGGTGTCAAGTTAACTCTGTAACATTCCACTTCATTTTTAATTACTTTTAAAATTTTGCAAATGAATATAAAGCTTTAGTTTTTCTTTTCAAACATAATTTAAATTACTCACAATAATAATGGTATTAATAATAATCCAGAAACTAAAAAGAGTAAAACTATTAAATAATCAAATTTTATTTTAAATAACTATATAGAAAATAAAACTTACTAATTTTTTTTTAAATTAGTAAATCTACAATATCAATGCACAAAATTAAAATTGCACTTTAAAATTTGGTCATATATATATATATATATATATATACATACACAAATATACATAAACACAAATAATATTGTAAATATCATTCTTTGAAATTTGTAATCAATTTTAAAGACTAATTAAGAACAAATTTTTGCTTTTTTTAAATTAAAAAAAATAAAAAAAAAACTTGGATAACTCAAGGTGATAAAAAATACTACTAAGAAACAATTTCCTAACGTTTTTCTGTTAAAACGTACAAGCTGATTTTAAAATTTTGATTTTTGATTACAAAATATAAAAAACTTATATAAAAAATTCTCAAATAATTAAAAATACTACTTCAATGCTTGATTTATTTAAATTCTTATTAGTTATACAATTTTAGTTCTCATCATTCTTATTTTATTTTGATTTCCTTGAAGTAACAACTAATGATGAAATAGTAAAATAGTTATTTTTAAATAAAAATAATAATGATGAAATAGTAAAATAGTTATTTTTAAATAAAAATAAAATCGCATTATACAATGTAACATACATAACTATAAATAAACGAGTATATATATATATATATATATATATATATTGAGTGAGATTTTAAATACTCAAACTGTGGAAAACCTTTACAAATTTCATTGTGGTCTTGAAACTTTATAAATTTCATTGAACGTGCAGAATTATTATAAATAGTAATGATAGAGAGACATATGAGACAGATGGACGACTTTCATTCATATAATCAACCACCACAAACATTCATGTACACATCCATCCATCAACAGACCCCTTCCTCTGTTCATCCACCATTCGGCTTGCCGAGCCCTACAGCCCCCCGCTAAACCCTAACCCCTGCGACGTCGAAGTTCATGGAAGCTCCGGAAGGAATTGTTGGTGTAGGGGGAGCTGCATGTGTGATTTGGTGTCGCTGAATCATATGTAATTGCAGATGTAATTGGAGTGCGCTTGGGGCGGCTGGGAGAAGATGAAGGGACTTGAACTGGGAGTGGATCATGAGCGACGCATTTCCCAGGCGCAGCAGCTGCTTCTCAATGCTGCGCAGAGTTTGCACTCCACCGCGTTTGTTAACGTGGGTGATGTGATCCCCGTTGACCACGAGGCTGGTTTCCTTAGGCGAGTGATTCCCTGCTACTTTTTTGGATTATGCCAGACGAGTTTTGGATTAGGAACTGTGTCGGGTTCCATTCTAATTTACACTTTATTTTTATTTTTTTCATTTTTTATTTCCATTTTTGTTTCGAATGATTTGTATTCACCATTATGAAATTTGTTTAATCATGCTGATGTAATACTGCAACTCTCTTCTGCATACGTCGTGTGGTAGTGCTGTTTGTGATTTGATTGGTAATTCTGATTTTGTGATGATACTTGGTTGTAGAGGTCACGGGACTCAGCCCGTGAACGATCAGCTTCTTGCAACTGTGTGTGGAGTTGTGGAGCGGGTTAACAGGCTGGTGTCGGTGCGCCCCCTGCGAGCCAGGTCTCCGGAATGTTCTTTGTTTATTGCTTTCTGTTGATCAGTGTATTTCTTCCTGTTAGCTCTATGAATCAGCCAGTTCTGCAGTAGATAGTACTTTTTTCCCTTGAGTTTGTGGAAATATCTGAGTCAGTGTGCATGGCAGATATAATGCAGAGACTGGGGACGTGGTGGTTGGACGTGTAACAGAGGTTGGTAGTTTTAAATCTGAGGACCTTTTTCTTCACGTTTGCTCACTAAAGGCCTTTCTCATTTTCACCAGCTCAAAATCAGTGAAGGCACTCAAATTGCGCTAGTTCAATTAAAACCCTTTTAATATTGTCTTGTATGTGTGTCTAAAGTTTTGTAAATGAAGTACTATTGGGTTTGTTCAGGAATGACGAAGCATCTACTTTGTGGAATCGATATGACTAGATTGTACCGCCTGGTCGATTTCTAGTTAATTGTTGTCTGTAACATTTTCAGGTCGGTGGCAATAGATGGAAAGTGGACGTGAATTCAAGAAAGGATGCAGAATTACTTTTAGCTGCTGTCAATTTACCCGGTGGTATCCAGGTAGTGTAACTGTTCTCTTAATGCGTTGAATCATTGTCTTCCTTATTTCTGGGATTCTTGTGTCGGTTCTTCGAATCACTCTCAGTGTTGCTAGTGTAAACTCTTGTTCTAATGTTCCTATATGTGTACGTGTCGCTGCAGAGAAGGCGCACCGCCATTGATGAATTAAATATGCGCGATTTGTATGTAGAAAATGACCTCATCAGTGTAAGGGCTTCTCAGATATGCAGAAGTTCAGCCATCTTGTTAGGTTGCCAAGTCCATATTAAAGACATCTCGATAGTACTTCATCTAGCTCATTTCTGCTGTGATCTTAGAAGGAATGTTTCTCAAATGCGAGGTGTTCACAGTATTTTCTGAAACCAGGCTGAAGTACAGAGTTTGCATCAAGACGGGTCCCTCCACTTGCATACACGAAGCCTTAAGTATGGCAAGGTGATTGATTTTACCGTTGAGATTCATTTGGATTGCAAGACTTGAGAGGCATTTTGTTGTAAAAATTCTGTCCTATTGTCAGGATTTTAAAATTATTTTTATGCATTAGGTATTACTCTCTTTCTACAAGTCTTGAGTTTTGTATACGGTAATTGCTCTAAAACTATTTGGTTTGGACACATGACAGCTAGGGAATGGGCAGTTGGTGAAGGTGGCACCCTATTTGATCAAACGACTCAAACAACATTTCCATCAACTTAAGGATCTCGGTGTGGATCTCATTTTGGGCTGTAATGGATTCATTTGGATAGCTGCTACTTCTGCGCCTGGACAAAAGGACAATGAGCGTTCTGGGTCAGTTGCCACATCAGCATCTGCTGCAGACGGTGATAGTGCTGTGCAGTTCGAGGTGAGGGAAAGAATTTGCAGGCTTACAAACTCAGTTCGTGTCTTAGGAGCTCTGGGTCTGCTGGTGTCTCCTGACGCTATTATTCAGACGTACGAGGCAAGCCTACAATTGGAAGTAAAAGTGAAGGATATGCTGTCAGCTGATTTTTATGTTAAGCTGGCAGAAAAGATAGCAGAGCAGAGAACTAAGAGGTAGATTTATCTTCGTCCGCCACAGCATGTGATTAAATTAAATTATGTGCAACAAATGTAAACTTGGTTTGATAATGCTGTCACTTCTCATAACCACATGCCATCGATTAAATTTCATCTAAAACTCAGGTTTTTTTACACTTATTAATCATAACAACTGACTTCCACTCCATTCGATACAATTTCATAATCAGTAATGCTTACCTCTAAATTATATATTCATTCTTTAGATACTAATTCATTTCGTCCTTCCACATGTTGCAAGGCTGTTGACCAAAAATAAAATCTAAGTGTGCGGCATATTGTAAGCAATACTACAAAAAAATTTCAGTGCTATTCCTGGTAGTAACTATGTTCCAAGCAGGAGGTCTAGACACTAAAGCTCCTAAATACACATCTCGGCCTTCTGGAGATTTGATGCGTAATCTGACAAATAAAACGACGTCGCTAAGATCATCCATCAAGCCTAAATACCAGATGATAAATACGTGAATATCATCATGGGAATTTCATTTGTCATCCCTCGTGCTTATCACAAACTTGTCCTTAGAAAGCTTGCATCGGTTGTTAAGCATCGTGAATCTCCTACTTTGGCAGGAATCGTGATTGAGAAGATCGGTGATGCAATCCTGCACAATTCATTCCCTTCACCAATAAGACTTTATCGACTCTAAGATCTGAACTTAAATCAATAATCTGCTGCACGCAACACATCAAAAGTTAATAACAAAATTCTCATTCACGACTACAATACTTTCATAAATTGACGCCCATATCTAGGGAACAATAGCAATTGACATTATGTGAAAGGCGGAATAATAGCAACTGAAGAGTGCCATAGATATCAGGGTCAATATTTTAGTACCTGATCAGATTCTAATAGTACGCAATATACAGATCTGCAACTGCGGGGACAGCTCTACGTCAGTTACTACTGACAAGTCAGAAGTACCTGCCGAGAAAGCAACAGGTCTACATTTCAATTAATACAGCAGTGTTTCGGATCTGTTCAAATACATGACACTACCATCAAGTAGCAGCACAAGAGCCAGTAAATTCTCTTAAGAAAAAATTTAACTGAAAACACATCTATTGACTCCGCCTACATCAATGGTTAGATGGACTAATGTTTCAGTAATGGATGAACAACAGATATTAATCCACGAGAAGAGAAGGCATAAGGATCAGGGGAATGCAAGTCACCTATATGAATCCAACTTGATGCGTTCTACAGTCATAATATTGCTACTTAGACAGGCTTGAACTGAAGTACACTTGAGGAGAAAAAGTCTCCTATTCTGACGTTATGACCTGCAAAACAGCTGATTATTAGATTCTGCTGGTCGTGACTAATACACGACATCAATTCACATCATATACATGCCTAAGACAGCCTTGCCTGGTTCCACATATTTGAATTAAGTACAATACAGATCCATTGTAAGTAACAGGCACACATGCTGTGTTATTTTGTTCGAATAGATAAATTACTCCTGCGTTTCATAGGTTACTCTAAAAATCTTAAAGCGTGAATAATGGGTAAGAATGAAACACTTACATTGACCCTCTTAGAATAAGATCTTGTATCAATTTCCGCAAGGAGGTGAAACTCCCCTCGGCGTCTTTGAAGGACTGGCCATTTTCAACTCTATCTTCATCGAAACATACTTCCGGAAAGTAGTGTTGAAGGATGAGCAAAGCTAAACCAGCCGCAAGGGTCTCCGTCCTGTTGGCTAATCTGTCTTGCTTAGTTCTAACACTGCTCATTGACAGATAACCACTCCGATTCAGGCCCATAGTTATAGTTAAGGGAGTATCTCTAGACTTCCCAATGACTCCATTCTCGCAAAAAATGTTCCTCTCCGACATGACCCGAACAAAAGTACAAATAAGTATCTCATAGTTCTCAGAAAATGCCTCCTTCCCAGATCCCATCAAGCCTATCAATACGGATGCAATTCCTTTCTGCACCGTTTCTGACCAATCCTCAAAGAACCCGTCGACGAATCTCTGCCAAGGTTGTGACGTCATGGCAAGTTTCCATCTCCAGGGCTTCAGCAGCTCTTGTAGTAGAAACTCTTTAGATAATATTCCAGCTTCAACTAACAACTTCCAGGTGACCATCAGTGTATGCAAAATTGTCCATTCAGCTTCCGGGCAATATCCAGGAGAACTTATATCTCGAAAGCAGGAGAGCCCACAACCATTCAAGCCTTCTGTCTTCTCTCCTCTAGACTTGATACCTGAGGAACTCAATTCATTGCTCAAGGCAATGTAATCCTGTTCAGTCGCACCATGCCCAGGCACCTCACTACCAGAAGAAGAATCCAGCACTGCACTTGGGTCCCATAGAAGCAGATGAACTGCTAGTGCCACAGATCGCCGAACTAGACCACGTTCCACTTGAAGCTGCAACTTTGAGCTCTTGGATGTATTGCTAATAACAGAGTGTGATGCCGGTGCTAAACAAGGCCTTCCATTTCAAGTTACAAAGTTAAAACATCATAATCGCAACTGAATAACTGCTTGCTTGCTGCTATCTCCTGTAGACAGGCAGCTAACAACTAGGGTTTCGGGTATTGAGCATGTAGCAACTGTTTCAGAGTCATCTAATGATAAGATCATATATTAATGTCAAAATTAAACCGAAAGATCATTACTTAAAGCAAACATTCAATGAAAAAGCAAAACCCTCATGCTACGGTAGTACGAGACTCACCTAGCACGTTGCAAGTGTGAATCTTGATTGAAGACCAAGGCATCAAAACCCCCTGCAGGTGTTGCACCTTCGATTCGCGAGAGCAGACCCTCCATGGAAATGCAAATGATCGCAAGGTGCTGGCGTAGAAAATGTCTACTCTCATCTCTGAAGGGTTTTTCTGAGCAGCAATGACGAGCATTGCTACAAGCTTCGACAATCCTAGAAGAAAACATCCGTGAACCCGTCAACTCCATGACTGCTTCATCATTTATATGACCAATCATTACATTTTGCTCTTCCATTTTATCCAAGAGACTAGAAAATTTATCATGTCTCTTCTGTCCCTTTCCTTCAGATGAAGATCCCACAGACCACCTTCTCATTTGAGCTTCCTCGACTTCAGTTCCTCTCGAACCGGACAATTTGTCAGATCTCTTTGGTCCATTCACTTCCAAAGAAGACCCCACAGACCATCTTCTGCTCTGCATTTCCTCGGACCCAAGTTCTCTCAGCTGTGATGGGCCATTCGCCAGCTTCTCTCTAGTTTCATTTTGGCCCTTAATAACAGCCGAGTTCAATTTAACGCCACTTGCTGATTCTGCATTTTCATCCGTTTGCTCTAAGTTAAACGAGAAGGAGAGCTGACGCTTAACAGCCAAGCTAGCATTAGCTGTCCGCATTGACGACTTGATTGGCATTCCATTCAAGTGGAATCCTGGATCAGTGTTGACCTTATGCGGACTTCCCTCAAACCTGCTGCTTTTGGAATGTGAATTTTCATCTCCAGGCTCCCTAGAGACACAAACATTAGGAGTAGGAACAGCTGCAGTGGTTACTGCATCAGAAAGATCAGAAGCTTCTTGTACACTTCCAATATCTACTTGATGAGTAAATTCTGCAGGAACATATTGAATAGCAGCCCTAGGCCAAGATTGAGCCCGCATTCGCCTGCTTCCGTTGGTTGGCGACCCTCCAAGAGTCTCTTGCATCATCTTCCTTCGCCAAGCCTCCACATCATCTGTGATTCGCTTCCGGATCTCTCCAGAAATACTTGCGAGAGCTTTTTGACAAGCTGCGTGTCCCGCAGTCTCAGCTGCAATACCTGTGGAAAAAGCAAAAATTAGGAGCAAAAATAAGCACAACGCTGATAAGAAGTTTGCTAAAGACTCATCAACATGCATTATATGATGTCTGACATGTGAGAAAGACCAGAAATGGTTCGTTTTGGAAGACTCATGTGATTGCATACCTGCAGCCACACTAAGTACAAAAGAAGATTCCTCAGGATCAGCAAGCGCCGCCAAAGCTTCAGCTGTTCTATCTTTAGCGTGTCCCTTAACATAGTCCAAAGCAGGACCGAGGAGCTGGTGAATCGTGGTTGTAATGATCTGTAAACAAAAGAAAGGGTTTCACAAAAGGAAAATAAAATTGTTTCAACAACCTCACGCATAAAATTCCCTTCTGTAATAGCGCGGCAACAGGAAAGAATTGATTTGCTGACATCATTGACACGTTCTCGAAACAAGAATACAAGTTGTCACCTTTGGACTCCTATCGGAGGCTCAATTCCGTGTTAAATATTCCAAGTTAGCGAAAGACGTAATTATACTTACATGCTCAACAGCTGCTTCCACTTGGCTGCCTTTGCTAAAGCTCCACGATGGACTACTTGCTGGAGATGGATCTGCACCCTGACCTCTAAGAACCATCTGTAGGAGGCAGTCACAGGTGTATGAGCCTTACAAACAATTCAATAGTGGAAACCAAAGTTAAAGCTTACTCAATGTCTTCCTCAGATGAGCAGAATCAATAGAAAGATTTGAGTATCTTCTTAACTTCGATAAAACGTTTTCTTAAGTCCTAAATAAAGCTATTCTCATATCTGAATACAAACCTGTAATTTTTCCTGGGCGCTTTGGAGAGCAGGAGGCACTAATTTCAAAACTGCAGCCCGGGCTGCATTGCCAGCAGCAGTGTCAACAACAAAATCAACCACTCTTCGTAACTGTGGTCGTTGTTCTAAGAACGTGCGCTGCATGCCAAACCACAACCAATGTCAATTAAGTTGCAATAAATCAGCCTCATCAAAAGCAAACAAAATGAAAATTATACGAACACATATTTTTTACCCACATATGCAAAGAAAAGCATGTTTTTCTTACAATGCTTGACAAGTAAATACAATATAGTGGTCTGCTATTAAAGAAGAGCCAATACCTGAAGCTTCAACTTAAGCTGATCGTCCTGTGATTCAAAGCCATGCTCTGTGGTGATTCTCTCTCCGTTAGCTGAATTACTTGATATATCTAAGGTTTGAGAGGGCCCTGGCCGCTGCACGGGAGTAATTTTGCGTACTGTTCGTGTTCGTGCGAATCCAGGGCTTTCGGGCCAGTTTGGCTCCCGCTGTCTTAGCCTTCGCTTCTTCCCCTCAACCAGTACACCCCTCAATTCCTGTAAAAAATCAAAGTGAGCTGATACATCAGATACATGAGCTTTTCGTGCTTGCCTAAAATGCTACCTATTGGAAAAATACTGCCGTGGTTCATCAGCCAACTAAGCATGCTGGAGCACTTGACAGTTGTAGTTCAAACACCACACAAAACCACAACCCCGTGAAATCCATGGCGTAATGTAAAGGAAAAAGAAGAAAAATCACAGAATCTGATAAATCTTCATCGGCAATGTTCACATATCAGAATGAGATTATCCTCTAAAAAGCCTCACCATTAGCAAGGGGCAGCAATGTTGGATGTAACGGGAGTCGATGATTCCCAACATTGTATCCAGGCCCTTGAAGGTAAGGGGTCGTTCGTCTGCTTGAACCTCAGACAGTCTTCTTGTATCCTCACCTTCAATGCTTGAAACGTCTTTGTGTTGCACAGGGCTTGTGTTTGGTTTAACTTTTTTAGACCACTCACTGTTGAGAGGGGCTAAGTCCATGTACTCAAAGAAAGCATCCAAGGAAGCTAGGATGCAGATGCTTCCTACCTGTAGCAATTTAATCTGTAAGTACTCAATTATTTAAAATAAATGAAAAATCTTTTCTGTATTTGAGAAGAATTTATTTTTGTTACAAAGATTCTTTCAGATCATGAAGATGTTTAAAAATTAAATCACCACCCACTCTAAACGATGAATTGTCAAAATTGCCCGTACTGTACACTAATGGAAAATCCTGATAAAATTCATGGAAAGACCTTACCCCAAACTGTTCGCTCAAAGGGTTCAGCATTGGCAACAAATACACTTCCCGAAGGGATAACAAAATAGTCTGAAATTGAGGATGAGATAGTGCTAGCCAATCTGCCTGCAAATACCAAAAAACAAAATTGTTGGTACACTGATTTGTAGATAAGCGCATGATAAACTGTGAACATCAAAACTGAAAAGTGTATGCATGTACAATTGGATGTCTCTAATGGGCTGAATACCTGTACACCTTGTAAGGTCAGTCACATACCTTAAGCAAACGTAGAAATTCCAGGACCCACGGCAGATTAAGAAGAACAGATCCTTCGATCTGAGCTTTTGATAGAACTGCTGGTACATTCACAGGGGGTTCTGATCTTGTTACATCCCATTGCGTGTTCCCCACATTGTCGTGAGCACCAGGGCCTGGAATAGGAGGTCGAGCGCCAGCACCTGGAGAAACAAATAGATATCTGAAATAATACGTGGTTAGCAACTATTTTCACTTGATTACATAGGTTTCAAAAAAACATGATTCACGAGTCCAATGTACGGCATCTTACCCAAGAAGTCCAGCAAGTGCCTTTAATGCAAGTACTCTCTCGGTGAAGCCTGAACCAATGTCAGCAGCATCTCGAGAATAAGGAGGCAATCTGCAATAATTTAAGCAACAATGTAAACAAAGGTGGCAATAATGTTGCATGGGAGACGTCAACGTTTCAACGTGTGTTCTACGTCGCAGATGTGATAGCTCTGTAACGTAAAATACACTAAAAAGGTGAAAGAGAAGAAAAATAGTACTTGTGCATTACTAATAAATTCATCATCTTCCCAACAGAGAGTAAATCAACAGATTCCGATCAGACAGGAGAAAATTCAAGAAAGGAAAAGGAAGAGTTATCAAGTGGATGCGTAAGGCTTATCCGGAGGGAGGCGGAAAAAATAGAGTTATGGTCAATACTGTGTCAAAATGGTGATTTTGCCCTTTATGCTCCACATCATTTGAGTGTTGAGTCGATGACTGTCTGCAGCCTCCAGAAACCAAACGTATACGCACAAGGATTGTGGAAAATAGCTTGAAAATGTACTCCCAAGATCAGTAGACCTATCCCTCCCGTTTCCTACAGTGCTCCTGCCTTTATTCAGGACCTGCAATTCATATAAAGTTGACAATGTAATTTCTCATCTTATCCACTGAAAAAGCAATTCTCTTTGTAGTGTAGTAATTATTGAGTGCACCAAATTAGCACAAGAAGGAGAAGATGTGTACAAATATCATTACAATAGGAAAGAGCTCGACTAAAGAGGGAGGCTCACCTGGACGCTATTACTAGGAAACTCATTGTTTGACCCATTCTTGGTAAACAGTGACCTCTGTTCTGTGCTTTTTACTTTGCTCCAAGGACTACCAGGCGAAAGTGTAAGCCTGCTGTCAGCATTTCCCAACCCACTGCCCCCTTGCTTCTGTGATGCAGCAGAAAGTCGAACAGTGTTGGTTGATGTCAACCGATCATGCAGACGTTGAAGCTTTGCCGGATCTTGTCTGGCGAGACTGGTGACCTCTGGATCTGTTTCACCGCAGTTTGAAACCTGATTCACAAGAGGCAACAAAAAACCTGAACACTTAACATCACTGATTTAAATTTCATTAAATCTCAACAGAAAGATTCATGATATTATAGATGAAACATCCTCAGTATAATCTAAGCAATCAGTCTCCTGGGCAAAAACATTAGAGCCTCAAATTCCTCAGAGATGGGAATAGAAACCTGCAGAACTTGCTCCAAGAACAACTCTGAAAGAACAACACCAAACTGTCAGTAGTGCGCCTTGTTGAGTTGCAAATGCAAAAATATGGAACATACTTCAAACTTTCTAAATGACATTCACAATGCTTGAAGTTCCACATCCTCTGCTGTGCAACACACAGTTTTCATAGGACAATGGGTAACTACAAAAGGAAGTCGATATTGTAAAAAAAATTGAGCTTCCTTTTGCATGCATAGCTACTAATGTCTTGCTCAAGATTGCATCGTCAGGAGAGTAGCAAAAATATGATAAAAATTGGACTTTTACCAGCAAACCAGGGATAATTTTCCACCAGCAGAATCTGTAGGAAATTCCTCACAGAATCCTTCATTTTTAAATATCCGTCACTTTCAGCACCAGTTGAGTTCCAGCCAAATGCACTGTAAGCAGATGCAGCCTCCCTTATAATTGCATAAAATTGGTCACGACAGTGTTCCCTATTGTTGTAAGCCCTCTGCTCCTCCTGCACATGAAAATGATATCTAAAGAAACAAGAAGAAATTGCCACTCTTATAAATGTCTTAAGGACAGGATGTGAAATAACAGAACAGGAAACCAAGAGTCTCAGTAGTGAAAACAGCTAATGATTCTAATGATGGAGTCACTTTAGAATGTAATGATTGAAGCACCTGTGTTTTGAAAATATTACGAGAATCCCGTGCAGCTTGAAAAGGAAGGGATACAGGCAAGCCAGGCGTCAGCCTGCCTGCACCCGTCGTGTGGGACTGCTCAGGCACACCATTGCTACGGCTAGCAGTCTCATAAGCCTTAAAACTTCTAAGTGCTGCAGCTTGATGGTCTGCAAGAGACGCTTTTAAGCGCACCAAAAGAGTTGGAGAGTGCCGCGCTATGGCAGGTTCCTCAATGAGTGCCACTAGAATCTGTTCTCCAACTACACGCATGTGCACAAAGAGATCCTATCAAGTAAGATGTCATGTTACTGATGTACATCTAATTTTTTCATTGAAGTAACACATTCATGCAAGCTAACCACAATGTCCAATACATATGCAAGGTGCAGCAATATTCTTACCACAATCCAATATGCGGCCTGCTTGTTCCAATACACACGTAGCATAGCCAGCACAGTCATCACCAGTTGCAAAGAGAGGACACTTTTCACTTTTGGACTCGGCTGATGAGTTCTGCGCACTCTTTGAACCACCAGAGCTTGTTCCACAAAATGGAGGCTCCAGGCTCAGAAGTTGCAGAAGAAAATGGAGCTCTTCTAGCAAGGATGGAACCAATTTAGCAACCATGAGAGTTGCATGCACTGAAGCGAAGTTAATAATTGTGTTCGACAGATAATGTGAGGGTAAAGGCTCTGTGATGGAGCTCTTAGACTCTGAAAATGTCTGTTCATTGTCTAAAATTGTAGTATTTGTAGGAGCAGTTGAGCTGGACTTCGTTTTTGGGACCTGCAAGAGTTGGTGAATGTAAGCTCAACACCTTGTATTAAAAAAGTTGCAGGAAATAAACCAGATGAATCTAGATTCTTTTATGCAAATCCGCACAAAAAACTGAAACAAACGCATAATCCTGATCGAATAACAAGAAACAGACCAGCAAATAGTCATCACTTTTATGTAGAATTTTTTCTCATCACTAATCCAGTGATGCTTACGTGCGGGTACACTACTTAGATTTAAGTGCTTACGATTTGAGTAGAGACCAGAAAGGCACTGCCTTTTCTTTCGGCGCGATCATCCTCCATGTTACCTGCAAGTTTTACTTCAATGCCAGGATCTGCAACTACGTTATTCACAGATGCTTCCCGACTGGAACCTGTTGCTGATCGTGAATCAAACTTCTCCCAGCTCCAAGTTTTCAGGTTTTCCTTCTTCGGGGCGTCTGGTTTTTCTTTCTGTTTTTGTTTTCGAGTTTTCTCGCACCTTTGCATGAGGACATCCATATCCACTTTCACTGGTCCTGCACCGGGTAATTTGGATTTGTTGGCATAATGTTGTGGAGCAGTAACTGGTGCCTCCACTTTCGCCAAAATGAATGCGCTATCCACGACAGGATTCACCATTGGAGTAGGCGTGACCCTCCGTTTCTAGCAATATGTAAGACAACAATAAAAATCTAAATTGTCATTCCTCAAGTCAAAGAATAAGATAGTGAACCGTAAGCTTGTAAACTGTTTAAGTTTGCGGATTACATATCCATCAGACTCGTCAAAAGACAGTAAGACATGTGTGCGCATCCGTCAAGTTTTACCGAACGTTAATTAAATTAAAATGCATGATAACTGATAAGTACATCACCATAAAGAGAATTACCTGCTTTAACTGAGTAACTTGTTTCTTCACATTCGAAATTGGCGCATTTCCAAGAGCAGGAAAATCGTCATCATAGATTGGCATATCCAAACGCTTTGGCTCCTGAATGGCTTGCAGTATCGTACCGGTAGACTTTCGTCTATCCTTTACTGCTTTGTTCCCATTGAAAATTGAGACACTGTCAATGGCAATCTTTGGGGTCTTGAGAACCTCCAAACACGCATTCACGTCCGGCTTGGTTTCCGGCTCTTTGATTTGAGTAGGTTGGACAGAAGATTTTACCACCACATCCCCGCTGGTATCTGCGATTGCTAAGAGAGGTTGCACTTCGGCTCGGACACAATTCAAAAATGTTACAGCAAAAGATTGAGGAGTGGTCATTGCTAATTGCTCTCCGCATTGCAGATGAGTCGTAGAAGCATCTAGTGTCGTTGCTTGATCCTGAAGTATCAAAATGAAACATTAAATTCTTTTCAAGAGAGCCTTCATTTGAATTCAAAACAAGCAAGAGGTGAACAAAGACGGTGAATTTCTTCCCTAATCTTCAACTGTTTGCAAATGGTACAGTTCATGAGCAAACGGGGAACATTTCACTGTTGCATTGTGGGAGCAACGACAGATCACTGCGAGGCCCTAATTAAGTATGCAACATCATCATCGCAAGATATCACATGTGGGACTCAGTTAAGTAACACCTCGCTGGAAGATTTCAGCTAAAAAGCCTATCAATTGCAATTCCAAACGCATGCTCATGTCAACTTATACTAACCTAAAGACGCATCAATCATGCAAACTAGAGAAACAATCTGCCAAATCCATTGATATAACTCCGCAGAAATCTATACGAAGTCGAAATCAGCTGCAAGAGAGACTCCAAGGCTGGGATGAGAGTACCAAAGATTCCAACAACTCCAATACGCCTATATACACGGATTCCTTATTAGTATTGAGATATGAGCTGCTGCAATAGATGCCCGAATGATACATATATATATATATATATATATATATATATATATATATATTTTAGTTTGAAAAACAAATCTCGTAAGAAAAGTGCGGATTCCCCAAACAAGGGAATTGTGTACACCAGAAATAAAAACATCCAGCCCTAGATGACCGGCAATCTCAGAACAGAGCTTCTGAAACAGAAAGCTACTGCAGCAAGTACCTGCGCAACAGAAGGCGGACCCGGGCCGTGATGAGCGTGAAGCCAGCGCAACAAATAATCCACCTGAATGTGATCCTCCCGGAGCCACTGCAGCAACCTAGCGTCCTGCTCCTCCTGCGACGTCATTATCGATTCGCCACACTTCCGCTGACCAGACCAGACCTCAATTCAAATCAGAGCATAAAGATTTCGAATCTCACACCAGCAATTCATTTCTGGTGCACAGAGCACAGCTCGCGATTGTTACAGCCAAAGAAGGGATACTACTATACAAGCATTGAAACTTAGGGTTAAATGCAACAGCAAGAGAAGGTGCAATTGCGAAGTGATGGAATGTGAAGATCGCGATGAAGAAGAAGGAGAGACGATTGCAATGTGACCACGATTGAGTCTATCGATCGGGCATTGTCGCGAAGGCACCTCTGTCTTCGCCCGGGTTAGGGTACAGCTCTGTTCACAGTTACGGGGTCTGCGGTCATGGGAGCTTTTCGGGGTAGGAGCGGCCTTAGGGCTAACGTGTGCTGTCCTTACTCTTTCATTGCATTTCTGTGCATTTTCATGTTCATATGATTACATTTGTAGGTGTCATTGTAGACTGAATGATTCTTTAAGGTCGATTTCGCTTATTCTAGATTTAGGGTTTTCTTTTCCTCTGTCCATTGCTGCCAGAATTTGCACGCTGAGTTGAGATTTTGCACCAGAGGCGGAGGATCCTGCCCATGACAATTCGTTGTGGAGGTGCCCGCCACGGGGGTTGCGGCAACAGGCAGGAATTTGGGTGTCTGGTTTCAGATGGTAACACTTTCGGGAGGAAAATCAGAAATGAAAAGAAAAAGAAAAAGAAAAATTGGCGGTGGTATAACGGCACCGGAGGGCGTTATGTGTCTTTCAGAAGGGATTCTACAAAGAATCTCGGAATTTGGAGATTGCAATGCTTGAAAAATTTGTTGTACGAGGTTTCTGTCTCTGACGTGCGTGCTCTGGGCTTGTTGTTGAGGAAGCCATTGAGTAGATAATTTGCAAATGGGCATGTGTTAGAGAATTTCCTGGAGCGCCATCGCCATTGAGTGCCACTAGTATTCAAATGAAGCCAACGGAGCCTTCTCCGTTAGCTCAAGATATCCTTTACTGGAATTTGGAGGGAAGTAAGGTGGTGCTGGAGGAGGCGGGGAAAGCAATAGGGAGTGTGAAGGAGATTCTTAGTTGGTCCTCTGTTAGGGATCCCTCTGCTGCGGAGTACTGCTTGCTCAGTGTTCGAAGTAATGCTCTACTCAATAGACATTTAATACATGAGTGGAGGATCTCGTGTGAGAACTCGATTCCAACTCCCAGTGTATCCTCATCAAAGTGAATTGCTTTCTCGATTACACATCTGCATCACTAGCCTTAAAAATCTGCTGCAATGGCTTTGGCGACGCAATAAGGAGTTTTTAAAAAATATTTGTGAACTGGCTCGTCGACTTGACTTGACTTGACTTTATCAGTATCCCCCTCCTGTGGATCATGCATCGTAGGGAGAATCTGCATAAACTTTATCCTGGAGTTGACTTATATTTTGGAGAGAGCTGGGCGGAAAGGGAAAACCAGAAGCCAGGAATGTGGTAATTAATTCGATCGAGTTTCCATTGGTTTTTCCTGTTTCGGAATTTCCATTCTGAAAGCCGTCATTTTAATACAATTACGTTCCAAGAGCATATTACGGTAAGCCAGGATTGAATTAACTCTGGTACGGTTGTGATGCCCTACACACGTTCACAGAGGGACGTGGCCTACCATGACCTTCATAAGCTTGAGATTGTGTACAACGTGACATATTAGATATGAAGGTTACGAGGAATTTGCTCAGCTACTGAGTTGTTTGGTTATTGGAAGGCGTGAAGTGATGGACCTAGAATCGGAGGTACAGGTTGAGAGAAAAAGGGCGATCTTTTTGCAGTAGTGAGTGAACTTGGTGGGATTGTTGCAAAACCGAGGAAGCCAAGAATTTGGGCGCGGAGAAATAGAGTAAGCCCTCATCCTAAGTATATACACCTTGTCATTCCTTTCGAACACAGGTGCCACCTTCTGATCGCATTAGTTGTACTTGTTCGTATGGAGTTCGGACAGCGACCTTAGAGTTGTAAGCAAGTTCTCTGCTGCATAGTGGCTTAAATTTACTCATCCAGTATACACTATTTACATTGTTATTTTGTGACGAAGAATCCTATGAGATATCAACAATGTTGTGTTCGACACCTTCTTTCATCCTTTAAAAGACCGAAGGACAAGCATTTTTTGCTCGGCTTTTTAACAAATGACTAACTGATGAACGTTCACATGCTACAGAATGGCCAGAGAGTTGTGCTGAAATCATGGAATACAAAAAACTGTCAGTAGGTCACATGGAGAGGCACTAAGTAAAAGAGTTTGCGTTCTAGAATACATGGACCATGGCCGTGGAGATTGAAGATATGCTATACAGGTGAGCTCTTCGGTCTTTTGTGTGTTCCTCTGTCGCCTCAGAAATCATGGATAATGTTCTGGTTTTCAGACGGGCTGAATTTGCAGATTAGTGGCCACGGCAGAAATTTCGGCACCAAGCTTATCCCAGATTGTTTAACCGTCGTGGTCCTGACCACGAGGAGTCCACGAACTCGTCGCCCACACGGTTTCTAATGGCATTCGTGATTCGTCGCTTGTTGTGGCAAGCATCTATTGCACCATTGCTAACGCTGCAGGAGTTCGAGCTTTCTAACGGTTAGCGAGGCTTGTTCTGATACTGCACTTTAATCAAGCACTGTGGCGTCATGGATGACTCTGTCCTCGGCCTCCGTCGAATCCGTTCATCCACCTCATCCATCTTGTGGGTCAGCGATCGTTGGATGATAACTATAGATGAATGTATATTCCTCCATCTATGTCCGCATGGATGTCTTTAGTGAAGCCCAATTGGGTGTTGTCCCAGTACCTTGTGAATTCTTTCTCTTCTTTCTTTTCTTTGAATCCTCGATAATACACCCTGGTGTACCAATCTGTCAAATTTCATCAAGAGCAGTAAATTTTATTTGGATTTTTAAACGAGGTGTGATTAATTGTGTTCTTATGTTACCATAAATCATGTGTGTTTGATTAAAATGTGACATTAAAGCAAAGTAAATGTGACATTCTGAACTATCATTCTGCTAAAAAGGTTGCTTTCTTTTGTTGAATGTCTTACAGCATAAAAGGAAAATGTTTCTTTTTTAATGTCATATGAAAAACTTGTAATTGTCATTGATGAAAATAATCTGAAATCATAAATTTAAATTTGAAAATGACTCTAAAATATTAAAACAATAAAGAAGTGTAATGAACTTGATGTCTTTAGTATAACTCAATAGGACAGAATTTTACTATAATCAAATACAAAGTGACTATGTTTTAAGAGATGTTAAATGATTTTATGTACATATTGTACAAAGTTTGGAAAATGGTTATAGTGGGTGTTGGAAAACATAGCACATGATACAAAATAATTATATTGATTAACTCATGATGATACTATATATTTGAAGATCAATAAAAATTTAGTGTTAGGACATGTAAATAAAAATTTAGTGTTAGTACATGTAAATAAAAATGTGTAATATCACATTCTAAATTTATTAAAAAGATTTTTTTAAAAACATCTAATATTTAATGATTCACAATCAGAAAATGAAAACGAAAGAAATGTTTTTTTTTGGTGTTTATGATTTTTCATATAATAGAATCTAAAATATAAGTTTTTATAGAAGAATTTAATCTCTTCTATTGTAGAAATGTACTTTAGAAATACAATTCAATATCATACTCACATAGTATATTTGATGATATCATCATTAATTTCTACTATGTTTTAACTTTAATATTTTACCTTCAAGTCTATTCTCAAGGTATTTACAAAAAAGCACATTTTTATCCAAAAGTTCATATACTACCAATTTTTCAATGTAGGTTTTAAAATATATCTCCTATGTTTTTCCATCTTATCTTGCAACTTGTCCTTTACTCAACTTAATTTGTATATGTGCAATTGAGTATATGTATATATATATATATATATATATAATTTCTCAGATACATCAAACGTTCGCACTGTTCACGTGCCTTTTAAAAATGACATATCGAATTGTTGGAATATAATGTAGAAGGATTCACAAATCCAAATCATTCATACGTTCTCTATGCATGTGAGGAGATTTGAAAAGGTAGCTATAGCAACTCCATATCAATTTGGTTGTAATTCTTCCAAAATCAAAAAAAATATCAAATCAAGCTTTAAAAATTCACTATTTGACTGAACCGAGTAAAATAGAAGAGCTTTTGATTGTCACATATTTGCAACCTTTAGTTTGCACCTTCTAGAAACAACCAAATTACCTACAAGCTTGAAACACTATGCAAACAACCTTTATCAAAATTTTAAGGGGCTTACCCAGAAAGATCTCCGGTACCCTCACTTCAATCATCTCCACAATCACCTCATTGCAAACAGTTTCTGTTACAGCACCCCAGTGGACTATGAGCGCGGATTTCTGAGACGCTCAGTTCCAGCATTCAAGAGATCACTGGTACAACGACTATTCCACAACGACTGTTTCACAAATCGTGGTCAGACAGAAAATTGAAAGCATCGCGACTTCTTGGAATGAGGTGTTTTCGATGTTTATTGCACAAACTCACACATACACACTCTTGCACCAACTCTTCCAGGTCATCCGATTCGAGTGCATCACTCTCTCTGACCACGCTTGAATCACATGGGCTTCAAACGCTTGATTTTTAAGAGACTAGACGCACCTGTTCAATACTGCCGAAGTAGATCCAGATGCACAAACCACCCTTTCTGAGCCACCAACTCTAACCACGAATGCGAGATCAGTACCAAACTTCATAACTGCTGCGATCTCAGCGTAATCACGTATCCTGCCAGAGTCTAGACATTCTCTCTTTTTTAAGAATTTAATTTATAGTTTTAAATGCAAGGATTAAGTAGCTGGGTTTCTTCCCATTTCTGGTCTGCCAGGCTACGATAAATACAGCAGAACATGATCTCCGGGCATCTCAAAACCTCCCACTTGACGAGAAGGGTCAGGCAAGGGAACCTCCTGCATGGTAGTCCGCTGCAAGCGCCGAGCCAAGGGTCGAGCGATGAGACATGCGTGAAGAGTTTTTGCAACGGGACGATTCGGCAGTGGCCGCCACGGGCATTACAGCACGCAGCTCGTGAGGGGATGATTGGGGGTGGCTCCTTGGGGTGCTCCACCCCTGTACCCGACTCCAGAATGTGTCATTCTCTCATGTACCCCACCGAGAGTCCTTCACCGATAAAGTCACATCTCCGATTCTGGATTAGGGCGGTCCTTTTGCGTGGGGTTGAGCTTTCCAGGCCGAATCGGGCGCCGGCAATCATTTGGAGCAAGCAACGACACGAGGCCCCTCCTTCACGCACTTCCTCCCTCACTCCCTTCCTCCCTCGCTCCCTTCCTCCCTCTCCCTCCGTACCTCCACTTCCCCCTTTCGCTCCCCTTCCTCTTTCTGCGATGCAGTACTTGGCGTGATCTGTACTCTCTGCCGGAGCTTCCCATTCTGAAGCTCAGCGGGAAAAATGGCCCACCATCGCTGCCGACTGAGGGCGACTGAGGCCGCCCCACGAGGCGTTCGCAGAATAGCAGACAGGCGATGCTGACGTGGTTGTTGACGTGGCTTTGGACGTGGCGTTAACCTGTTCAGGGACGTGCCTATCAGTGTTGTGCAGCTTACGCAAAGAAAATCAAATACTCATTCTGGTAATTGAATAGACATTCTGGTAATTCTCATCGTTAATTTGAACTTGGCATGCACATTGTTAATTACATACTGGTACAAAGTTATTTGATCTCAATTTGGTTTGATACTTAAATAGAAACGCTTTGATACTTCAATTTAGTAGAAACGCTCTTACATTGTCAATTTTTGTAAAAGCTTAATTGAATTAAAAAAATATATAATTTGATACAATGTTCATGAGATGTGATTGCAAATTCCCATACTTTCTACTAATAAGAGTTCTATTTAGTATCATTTTAAACTCTATCTTATTCACATACTTATTTTATTATTAGTCATGCTTTTTATGCAACAATCCACATTTTTTTTACAAATTAATTTTCAATTAATATAGTTACAATTTTTATTTTTATTTTTATTATAAAAGACATAAATTTGAACTGAATAGATTGCATGCAATAAACCTACAAAAGTTCAAAAATCTTTTGATTTACTTGTTTTGCACTAGTTGATATTTTGAGACAATAAAATACTACGAATATGTATATCTATATATATATATACACACACATACACACACATGTTTTCTGAAATTGACAGAAACATATGCACTTTTAAGTGAATGGTTATGTGCCTTTTAGTATGACAACCCTCAATTTTTATCTTATGTTGCATTAATATGAATATCAAGCATTTTACACCTTTTATAGTTTTCTTTTTCTCTTAGTTTCCATTCCCCTTGTAAATATCTTCATTCAAGGGTACGAAATTCTTTGCTATTAAACCACCAAAATATGGTAAACTTTATCCATAAAAATGGATTTATATCCTAAGATTTCTATTTCTCACCTAAATGGTTTGCTAATTGTGCGTTAATGGTTTGCTAATTTTGTGTTTATTATGATCCCAAGCAATGGCCCGATTATCTCAAGTCGAGGCCTCAATTCGAGCCACGTCCTCTTGGGACTTCCGCTCGATTCGCCACGCCAACTGCCCTTGGGACCTCAGCGGGGAATAGAAATATCAATTTTGAATTGTAAGAATTAAGGATTTCATTAGGGGCGTGGGACCTAATATGACCTATCGCTCTGAACCCTGGACCTGCACAGCTCTAGCTGAATTCTGCCTCGGAACTGCTGCTTTGGAGAACCAGATATGCTACGCAGGCCTTGAACAACAGATCCTGGCACCAGACAATCTGCCAACAATTCATTGAGCCAACCTAGAAAAGAATGTTTGTGACCGACACTACGAACTCATTTGCTTCGGCTGAGACTGAATTGAAACATCCTCATTATCTCAATTCACTGACACAGCGTACAGCGTTAGTCGGGGCGCTCCGGTAGTTGTTGAGATAAGTAGCTAAGGAATCGTGGCTCCCTCCCCACTGCATACGCTCTCTCTGCGTGGAAAAACTTCGCTCTGTGGACCGCCGAGCGTTGCACAAGTTCTCGCGTACCTGAGCTTTATCACTTCGCCAGCAGCACTTGTATTTCCTTGGTAACTTGCAATATGATCTCCCTTTATGCACTTGTTTGCCTTCCTCGCGCCCTTGCAGCTTCCTGCATGCCATTCTAAGTTACTGATGAACATGTTTTTTCTAAAAGACATGTACAAATCAACGTTTTGTGTTTGCGATCATGATGTCTGTTTCCAAATCATGACAGAGCCTCAAGTTATTATAAAGAACCTCAAAATGAATATGCGAAATGGTGTACTAGAAAAAGTGAACCAGAACAACATCGTCATTTGAATGCTTCAAAACTTCTTCAAACTTAACTTCGAAGAGATTAGTTTTCAAAGACATCATGAGAGGATCATTTATGAGAGGCACAACATGAGTTGTCAGAGAATGGGTTTTGCTGACACACCACATTCATTCAACTTAAATGTGTGCGACTGACTTAACCATAGACTCAACCTTTCTAATCAAGTCGAAATGGCATACTCCACGTGGTACAGTATGTAAATGGAGTTCATAATCCCTCGAGCCTCATGGATGAATATAGGAGTTAGCTTATACTTAACGTGCGAAATAAAATCAGCAGACCAGTACTTTCTTTGTGTCAAGTCCGGGAAAATATTACATAACCTGCTGTGATGCTTTGAACACTTCTCTATTCAGAGATCCAGATGCAGAAGATTTATTCATCTTTACAAGTAGACTTTTCTGCCAACTAGAGTGTTAGAAAGCCATGATCAGGTTGTACATAAAAATCGTATTTACAGTACTCAGTCGATTTCTTCAGAATTGCTTCCTTCAATAAAACATGTTTCTCCCGATGACTTTATCAATTGCAACAACACAAACACCCTCCCCACCCAATAATCATTTTGTAGCCCAAGTATTCTACTGCACCAGCAGAACCACTGGAATGCTTGAAGCGCTTGCCTGCCTATTGCGTGTGCATCCTACACATCAACTTTTCCTTGCATCTTTTTCACCTCAAGTCAGAAGATGCGTTCTGTTTCACTTCAAGTCAAAAGAGTAGTTGATATTTCAGTCTAGCTCGAGAGGTTTGCTTCACTGAATCAGAGAGAAGCTTAAAAGCTAACCTGGAGCACCTGTAAACATAGTGAGATCCAAAGTGATACCCTGCGATGACGACAGTTGCACAGTCTTACTCGGGCCAAACGAGCTGTGATAGTCGTGATGATCATTGCCGATGGGCGGAAAACTCATCGACTGTTGAGACTTTGATTCAGGTGAGGAGCTCTGCGTTGTGCGGGAGCTGTATGGATACAGGGATAGGGTACCATCAGGCTCCCTGTCGTTTGATAGGGTTGAAGTTGTCCCCGGCTCTGAGCGCTGCATGATCATCCATGGACTTGATATGCCTGCATGATCTTCTGCAAATGCCTGTCGACACCTGTCTGCATATCCGTCGGGAGCGCTCTGCATTCAAAATGCACTATTCAGTAGCTCATTGGATTCTTAGAAAGCTTAAATGTACATACAATTTAAGAATTCTTAAGAATCAAAGCAGAAATAAGAAAATGTAAACACAACTTCTCACCTGGTCTCTAATTTCAAACACAGCAGGCCACTTCGTAGTCCGGAGAGTGACCTCATCCTCTCTTTCCAACTTCTGCTTCTCTTCGACATTTGAGGAGCTGCAGCTATGATCTAGAAGCTGCTTTAAGTGTATGCGAGAATCTCCCAATGTCGAAGTAGGTTCATCTGGTACATTATGCCTGGATAGCCTTGACCAATCATCTTGTCTTGCTCCTTGACCTTGCCATCTGTCCCACTCGCTTGCAGTCGATTCCTGTCTTTTCAAGGATTCTGATTTCTGAGAAGTGGCCATTGTAGGGGCGACCCCTCCTGGTTGCAACCAAGGTCTTTCCTGATATGCAGCAAATCCTCGTCCTGAACCAAAGGCAACTTGGACAACTCAGATTCTTTCCTAGTCAACAAAATATAACCATTCATTAACAGTTGGCTCTTCACTTAGATCGACGGGCTGCAGGAGAGTGAGAATACCGATACTATCAGACTGTTGGAATTTCATTTCCCAGTCTAAAGGAACCGAATAAGACGGCTTCGATGACCACCGATCTGCATGCAAGTCAATTCCCGATTGGTCGCTGTAAGAATTTCCTGCCACATGAGTACCCCTTGCCAGACTCTGCTCCCTCTTCCTCCATCTCATTTGAAACTCATCGTCAGGCCAATCTCGGTGTCCAGTGGGAGGTCCATATTGTGAGAAAGCCCGGTTGCTCCACTCTCCATGTCCATCATGTCTGTCAGCGAATTCACGTTGACTTTGAAACAGACTGAAGAAATTTAATTGGGCAAAAATCTTGTTTATCAGGATTTGCGTTCAAACAAGAGGCTACAATATCGAGAATCTACTCATAATTGTATATATGATGGTATGCTCTATTCAAATTGATGTACCTTGATACGGCAGAATGATGGTCCAAGGGCTGGAGAATTCCAGAGTGACGATGAACGTAATTCGGAAAGATAGGTTTGCTGGTGACATCGGAATCTCTGACGTGTAGAGAATGCCCTTGGAACTGGTCCCTCCGCTGAAGCCCCGAGGACGTGTGAACTAATGTTGTGTCGGAAGTGCCATGATCTTCTATCATCTGATCCGTTTGCTCCAATCCTGCGAGATGGCACTAATGACATCAATAATGAAACTCGTACGCGTGAGGTTTCTGGACTGCACATTAGACGTAAAAGACAAACTTGTAACCACTAACTTTGACCTAACCTGTACTGTTTTCTACTACCTCATTCATTAGAAGCACTTTATGTTGCGATCCAACCCAGTAGAATATTCTATTTACGGGAGAAATCTAATACACTAGCGTATCTTAGGTAATTAGCATTGGCTTCCAAATTTAGCGCTCTGGTAGCTCAAAGGCATGAACGCTTAATGCAGTCCAAGTTCGCGCCCGTGTCGATTACACAGAGAGTTTCCCGTGGAAACATTGCCCCTATAGACTTTTTGATCGTGACTGAATTAATCTACTAGCACAATGATAGACGCGATGTACTTGACGTTCAAACTTGAGTGTTGTAGTGATGATACATCGCGCAGAGCAATTGACATCTGCAAGTGACAGGTTCGGCTGTTGACTTAATCAACGAAGACTAAAAGACGTTGATCGTAGACGACGCGGATACTGCTTCTAGCACTATGTATGACTGGAAAGAACTGGACGAGGGGTTCCTGACATTTGCGGCGCGACTAGGGTAGCGGGATTGCAGGCTTTATTTACATTGGCTTTCTAAACAGAGAGGGTGGAAGCAGCGCTACAATATGTGGCGACGGCGATTAGCACCGAGCATGATGTTTGGAAGCTGGAGCAGCAATGACGAGATGATAAATGGAATGATAACAAAGTGAAAAAACAATGCCTGACAATTACGAGTCACTGCTGGTGTGATATCGATATCTCTAATGAAGGGAGGGAACGTGACTGGTGCATTCAATGCCGTCACACTCGAGCTGCTTTCTCTCCGTGTTAAAAGGAACCAGTAGGATTGAAAAAAGGCAATGTACCATTTTGTCCATTTTCGTCGTTCTTCATGCTCCGGTACATCTGCAAAACGGATGTCACAACTCAGTGGTTAAGCACAACGCATCTGAAATTGCTGGAGCTAGGGCATTGATGATTGTACACTTTGAAGAAATTACACTTGTTTGATACTCTTGGGTCCATAAGGGCTTCAAAACTGACTAATCCTGATTAATGCTAGCGTTGCTGTAAAACAATAACCTGGGTCACTGGCGAAAGAACTACTCTTCAAGGATCGTTTAATGGAGATCAGAAAAAGGTGACTGGGGAGCTAACCAGACTTAGGGTCCAACATCGAGGAAGTTATTCGATTAGTCTTGAATTAAATCAGCTTAAATTCTAGAAATTTGAAACACGATTCATACCTGCAGATGGCTTTTGACATGAGCGATAGTGAGACCTTTGACATCCATCAGTTGGAGGACAAGTTTCGGTGTCGCTCCTGCGACAAATGATTGTTCAATTAATCTACCAGTCGCATCATCTTCATCACATCTGATAGCATGAAGTGGACCTTTACTGACGACACTTGAACCTGGGATTAAAAGCACAATAACCTACAGCAGTGACCAGCAGTATCCATCATTTTTCGATCAAGCAGCGAGGCGGCAGACTGCGAAGCAACTGTTTCAGAGCTCTTGGGTATGCACACCCTGGGATCAGGGAGGTAAAGGTTGAACACCTGAGGTTAAAATCTTTGTATTAGCAGGATTTCTTACATCTGCCACACACTTCGAACCTTTACTATCGTTTTACAGCGGGGTACCGTTATGAAAATTGATCTGTGTTCCCAGTTATATCCTAAGAATTAGATGGTCTAGACTGTGACACACATTGCCCATCTGCGCACACCTGCTGCCCCGTGAGACTTGGGATCATACCACAATCCTGCACATCACGGGACGCGTTTCCACAAGAGCATACCCTGAACGCTTTTGCCATCGACAATGAAAATCGATTTCACGTAAGGTTACTGGTTGTTGAAGATTTTCTTACGAGCGCTCCACGATTGTTATCGTGTGGCAAGCATATCCTAGTTGCGCCTGCATTTACTCATCGACAAGTCAAACATCGTCTTGGAAACTGCGGCGACTGGAATTGTCCGCTGGATCCACGCAACAGCAATCTGATTGACCCTCGGTTGGAAGAAATGCTATCAATTGTATGTTTTCTCGACTGACTATTGGGATGGAAAGTGGACTGCGTGGAGGTAGGAAAGATGTTTTTGAAAAAAAAATAAAAATAAAAATAAGCGAAAGAAGAGAGAGCTACTCACTGTCTTGGCCTCCAAGCCGGTCCACAGCTACTACAAAGCATTGATGTAGGTCCGGAGTCCAGCGCAATCGAGGCATTTTCGAACGCACGTATTGTCGAACAGTTCCCCCGCTCTTTCCGCTGCCGCCGCTGAACCCACCTTGATATCCAGTACGGGGGCTGCCCCCGGACGCGTTCTGGCTTTCGGAAGAGCGTTCTGGAGTATACTCCCCACTGGAAGACGAGTTGCGCTTCCTGAAATTATCCTCGCCCCACTTCCGCCCAGGATGTACTCCGTCGCTGCCACTGCTGTATTCCACTTGGCCCTGCATCCCGTTTGTATTTTAGCAGCCCTGCGTGCTCCCAGTGGTCTTCATGTTAGCCGTGATTCATAAATGGCAAAAAGACTGACGTCCATCATATTGAGGTGTTTGTAGACTTTGCAGCGCTCCGCAGTCAAAACATCTGCCGCACTAAGCTGATGATCCCAAACAGCAACTTGGAGACGCTAACCAGGACAGATAAGGACCAAGGGGAACGCCAAACTGCCGAGCTCTGTCAGGGATGCAGAAATGGTGCAAAAGAGAATTCCGGTCGCTGAGGATTGCGGAGCGGAATCATCGATTTTAATAAAACTTGTACCTGAAGGCACTCTTGACGAAAAGACATCGGGGACAGGGATAAACTAGGAATGATCTGCTTAGATCGTTCAACTATCCTGTAAGCTGATGGTTGCTCTAAGAGTCTATTTCTTGGCCTGGTCAGTGGAGGCGCAGGTACGTCCCGCAAAAGTAGTCAACACACATGAAGAGAGAGAGCACCGCACTGAAAATCTGATGATCAAGGAACCATCAGGCCGCTTAAATCAAGCGACTGCAAAAAGTCTGCACCTTCTGTCTAGATTCAACTTTGGAACTTTGTATCGGACGCCTTCCCTCATGAACAGGTTGCTGATGGAACAGGAGAATGTACATTGAATTTGGTAGATGCGCTCAGGCATCGTCTTTGCTTAGAAACGTGCACACCTGTCAAGAATTTTATTCTTCAAGGCAGCACATGAGGAGTACTTCTCTGACAGAAGGCTAGATGGGTTTGGAACGACGAAACGTGCATGAGCAGTACTGACGGGGACCAACAAGCTAGATAGCAATTTTCCGACCTGTAAGACGTAAGGTAACAAATTGCTCTACGGACTCATCAGTATTTGCAAAACGCAAACCGATGAGATGCACGGGGTGGTGGTAGGTGGTACTGGCGTGGAGGGTTGGAGCATGGGGAGTTAACGTTACAAGATCGTCGCGGTGAATAGTTCAGTGCTCATTAGCATAGCTGCCAAGCCGGCAGGAGCAATCTAGTGGCACGCATTCAAGCCAAGAACAGGTCACATGCGGTGGTGCCTTAATATCTTCCTCCTCGGCGCCATCATCCTCATCATCTTTCACTATTACCAGCATGCTACAGCAACGTCAGCCATTGCGGGGTGAAGAAAAGTAACGCCTACTAAACCTCTTCACCAAGGCAAGGCCAAGGGCTGCTTTTCAATGGAAAGCAGTGGTAACCATGATAAACGAATGCCACTCTCAATCAGCACCGTGCGAAACAAGATACACGCCTCCTGCAAGAAAAAAAATAGCACATACACACATAAACACACAGACGCCTTCTCCTCCCAAAGGCACCATCACCCACCCCACCTCCGTTCCTTGGAACCAGGAACAAGTCTTAACACATAACAATCCATTTGGCTTCCTAGCCTGGAAATGAAGCTAACTCCTGCCGCTGGCTTGATGAGCATGAGCCTCCTTGTTGACTTTGGAGTATCTGGAACCGGACCGACTGTGCAGCAACTCACAGATCACCCGGCCCCTGCCGCCCTCTTCGGCCAGGCGCGCCGACCCACCAGTGCTCCCGGACCACATCAGATTTTCTGGATAGAATGCACACCGCTGCCTCCCAGTTACCACCACCGGCAGCGACCAGCTTCACTGCTCCGTATAGGGCATTCGCTTGTAACCACCACCACCATCACCACGTCGACCTAGGTTTTTACTTGTTTTGGAGTTTCTTCTGGGGAGATTTGTACAGTAACCACCAGAGCCAGCCACCGTGTGAAACTCCCGTGTGCACCTACCACACCTTCCTCTCAGGCTTGCTTGGCCACCTTTGTTGAATGTGTGGTAACTTTCCTGTGAAGAACGCTCTTCTTCCTGTCGAGACCTGCAAGCTACGATGCTAAAGTCACTGCTACTTGCTACTGCTGTTCATTGAGGGCTGCTCACTCTCCTCTGCCCATGACAGTCTAACACACAGTGTATCATACAAGTTGTGGTGTCCTCCGCCTCCCTATCCTTCTCTCCATACCTTCCTTTAGATGTGTATACACACACATTCATATATATATATATATATATATATATATGTATATTTTTTCAGATAGAGAGGGTAAGTCAATATTTATTCAGATCCCTCTAACAGATTTATTGTTTCATGCTAAATCACATAAATGCACCAATTGTTCATGATTTTGTCAAGGTTTCTTCTGTAGTTGTTTGTTTGTTTTGTTTGTATGTGAGTTATTCATTTATGTCTTTATCTAGTCATTATTTTATTGATTAGCTTTTCCTCATAAATGAAGTTACAGGAGCACATCATGTACATGTTACTCATTCCAGAACCTAAATATGTTGGAAAGTGAACACTAGGTTTAAAAGAAAACTATTAAACTTCAAATTTATATTGATCAAAGACTGATTTTTAAAATAAAATCAATAAATAAATCCTAGTTACAACATTGATGTTGACTGTAAAAGGCAAAGAAAAAATTCTTTAAACCAGTGGGCTTTTAACTTATAAATTCAATCAAACTGATACTTGCAACAATTCCTTACTTTTAGGAAAAAGTAGAATCTAACCTAGTTGAAAATGTTCGTTTAATATGAAGGGAAAAAGAAAACAAAAAAACATACCAACAAAACAAACAAACAAAACAAAGACAACTCCATTGATTTACTTTTAAAATGAAAACTTTGGTGACAGTTGTGTATGAGTGGATAAACGATGGTGTCTCTATCCCAATATTGGGTGATTTTTATGGTCCCAAACTGGAGTCCAAAAGAAGGGCCAAGTTCCTCAAAACCAAATATACCAGAAAATGAAAAAGAATTGGCTGCTCCCAGCATATCTATATATATATATATATATATATAATATACACACAATTAATCCAGAATGCATAGTCAGAGCCCTCTATATAAAAAATATATATAGGCTACTTCAGAGCCTAAAAGAGAGTTGAGGACCCTCTCCTTCATTCCCTGTTTACACCAGTCAGAGTATCCCCTGAATCAAATCATGGAGCATATCATCCAAAATGAAAGAAAGGAGAAAAGGAGTTGATTAACATGTGGAGCATTTATGAAGGTTTCTGAAAGAAGTTGGGTTTTAGTTACTGGAGAGTTCCATGTCACAAGACCCCCTTTATTATCTATTTTTTCATTCACACATGTGCCCATTCCCAGCATAAATATCAAACCATTCTCATGATGGAGAACATTCTCATCCTGGCTATAATGAGAACCAGAAGCCTGAATGGATGAAGCACATCTACCCATTTATGTATGAACACACACACACACACATATATATATATATATATATATATATATGTATAGTTTTCTATTTTATTATTCTTATGTTTATTAAATCTGAGGCAATTTTCTGTGCCACCCATGCTGGGAACAACAACAATAAGTATATTAATAAAAATATGGTGGAGTAGGCAGGTAGGATTTCCTTTTTTGTTTTTATTTTTATTTTTCTCTTTAGACAGCTTCTTCCTGTCTGGCTGTGTGTGTGTGTAAGTGTCTGTCTGTCTGTCTGTCTGTCTGTAGATAGCCCCCCCCTCGCATACAAACCCACATTCTCACACATCAAAATATGATTGGCTTCAAAAACTAAACAAAGCAAGGAATTTTTTTGTTATTACTATTAAAATGAAAAAGGCAACAGAAAGAAGAAGGAAAAAAAAAGGAAAAAAAAAAGAATAATGAAATGGAAAAAAGAGGAGAGCATGCACATGTTTGTATGAACATGTATTGCCAATATTCTAAGGGTCCAATATAGAAGGTGGAGGTCACTGACAAAATTTATATTCGATGGAATATTCCATATGAGTGAGTGACGTGGTGGGGACCAAGGTGGAGGGTCAACTGCTAAACATGGGCCAATTGGATGGCTGCTGCCATTTTGTTGAAGCACGAGCTTCCTTGCGTCCATGGGTTGTTGCAAGCAAGTCATTTTGCAATGAAGTTCCTACTATTCTTGCTTTTATATTAAAAAGTTAATTGTTTTTTCTTTAATTCGTCTTTTTAATTTGATTAGTAAGATTCCTTTTTCAAGACAATGAATTATTTTGTGTATGAATATGTGTGTAAGTTTATATATTTTCATTCCAGGAATATAAACATGAAACCATACACTTGTTTTATTGTACTTTTTAAAAAACTTTAAATACATAATACTTGTATTTAAAACATAAGTTTGAGTTGAACAAACAAAATCCAGGTAATTTTTTTTGAAACTGTTGTAGTGTGTAATTAGAAAAATGCAAGAAGTTTCTGGATTGTACGCTATGCAAATGATTTTTCTTCTTCTTCTGCATGACACACACATGCAAGTGTGTGCACAAACACACAGATACATTTATTTACACATGTAACACTTGTCAAAAAAGTGTTGGAGACAATTATCTTCTTTCTTTTTTTAAATATTTCTATTCTGTCTTGTTTCATCATATAATTTTTTTCTCACATTATATGTAATTCACTGAATATGCACAAAATTCACAAGTTAAAATATCTATTAAAAAAAATGAATACAAGATAATTGGAGGACATTATTAAAGTGAATTATTGAAAATACCTTTGCAATGCCATTTATTTTATACTATATTTATACTATATTATTTTCTCTCTCTAAAACCAACTTTGTTTTCTTTTTATTCATTTGGTGCAATTTGTAAATGATTTACAAGTCTTAAATTGCATCATATACAAAAAAAACAAATTATTCCATCCAAAGAAAAATTTGAACCCTAAAATTTCAAGAAAAAATTAAAATGCCAAAACTAGTTTTACTACATGGAGGAATAGAACATGTGTGAGAAGGGATTGGACCCCAAAGTCGGAAAAGAAACGAGGTCATGTAGAGAGAATTAACAAACAATTAGCTTTTCTTCATTCATTCGTACTGCGCGGTGAAGGGGACCCGGGCCGGGCCGGGCCGAGCAGGACCCGACCCGGCACGACCTGTAGCCCATGATTGTTGGTGCATATGACGGGCAGGTGGGTACGTGGAAATGCATGCTATCATTCTGTACGCAGACCGAGATTCTCCACTTTGGCAGCCTCGGGCAGACCCAAAAGAAATAAAAGCCCACTGTGAGTAAGGGATTGCTGCCCAGAGCTTTTTGTGATTATCATTATTATTAAAAATGAATAATAGAAATTTTATTATTTTTATTATTTAGAAATATAGAAAATTAGTGGCAGCAATGCAGGGACTTGGAATGTCAGAAGCCTGGAATTTCGGAATTCGTGTTACTTTGCGACGTCACTGTCATCAAAGATCAAAAAGAGGGAACAAATGGATTTGGTACATGTGTGCATATATTCCATTATATATATTCCATTAAAACATATAAATTTAGCAGATATAATATGTGGGTATATTTGTGATTTATGTCACGTTTTCTATGGGCATAAATGTGTATATATAATATAATAAAACATGTGATGCGCTGAACTTTGTGGGCCTTTTTCATCTCTCCTACAAGCTCTGGATATCTTCAGAGCTAAAATTGAATGTCGCTTTTGCATTCGTGGTCTCATATTGATCAAGTGTGTGGATGTATATATGGATGAATGTTTGGATGCATATATGGCTATATGGATGGATGTATCAATGGTGGGGAGATGATATCACAAGTCCCTTCGAGTATACAATGGTAGTCTGTGGCCACAGAGGAATAGGTGTTGAGTTCATTTCATGGTAATTTTGGGCAGTTTCAACAAATATTTGATATGTTTGCCCTTGCCCGCCTGCAAAATTTGGAACTTAGTTGGAGGGGAGTAGAGGCCAAGGGGGCCTTGGGCTAGATCTGGAGGAGGGCTAAGGCTAAGTTCCTTCATTAATTATATTAATCTAAGTTTTGCACAGCTTATTGCTCACTTGCTGTCCATAGGTGGGCTAGGCAAAATTCAAATTGGTACCACAAATGGATAAAATCCATGTGCAAAGATGCAGCAAGGTAGCAATTGAGCACATATCTCTTGGAACTCATGAATTATTGGAATAGCTTTAAAAAAAATCTCTTTATAGGATGGAATATTTAGGATTTATATATGAATATATGTATGTATCTATTTATTTTTGTCAACTTTTTGAAATATAATTTTTATCTTTCTTCAACCACAAATAGAATAAAAGAAGCCATAGTTTAATGTTTAAGTAAGAAAGTTTAGTATAAGCCTGTAAGGAAATTTGTACTACTTAATGTTCCATTAACTAAAGATGTTATTTATATTCTTTAACCAGCAAAAAAAGAAAATTTGAATTTGCTACTCCTATATGCTGATTGATTATAAAATCGTTGTTTAAAGCTTTAGAAAGAATATTAAATAGTAAAATAATCACAGCTTCTATAATTGTTAGACTAGAAGATGAAATATCTTAAATATCTTTAAAAAACTTCAAACTTATATTGGTAAAAAATCAATCAAATTAATTAGTATTGTGGTGCCCATAGTGATGAAAGTAAAAATTAACTTTTGATTTGAAACTAAACCTGAGCTTGTAAGGCATATACATGGTTTTTAATGCAAATCAATTTCTTAATTTTGGAATAAGTATCAATTAAAATTATTCTTAAGCTACAGTTATTAGTAAAAATTTAAGAATTAAATTCATGAATAATATGTAATGTTCAATAATATTTCAATCTTCATTAATATGACTATATTCAGAAGGATTTACAAAAAGACTTGCTGATATTTATAAAATATTATGATTTAAAAGTAGATACATAATTTAAAAATCATCAAAATTTTATGGGAAATTATAAAAATAATATTATTTGGAAAGATTAAATATACTTATAATTAGAATAAATAGATTTTAAAAAGTATATATAATTTTTATTCAATTATATATATATATATATATATATATTTATGCTTTTAAAGAATTTTAATAAGATTTTCAAAAAATTTATAAAAAATCAAAATATTACAATTTCAAAAACCACTATTATTTTTAATTTTTTATTTAATGTTATCAAAGATATTCATCTAACATATAATATATTCTTTTATGCAAGTAAAATGGTTCTAAATCACTAATTCTTATTAAAAGAATACTTAGTGCATTAATTTCTATAATAAATTGTTTAAAAAAAGAGATGCAACATTAATTGTTTGTAGACCTTAGCAAACTTTGTTCCAATTTATTTCTAAGAAATCCTCTTTTTATACATCATTTTAAAAGAATTATTCTTATATTGGAAGAACTTGACAAAGTATTGAAGATATTAGCAACCAAAAAAATATTTGGTATAAATAGAATTTTCAAAATATTTTCCAAATAATTTTAATTCATCATTAGATCTAATAATTTAAAATATTTATAAAAAATAAGTTCAATTGGCTCTCTATTCTAATCAATCTTTTATGATCTTATTTTTTATATGTATTAGTTTATATAATAAAATATGGTATCAAATTATTTTAAAAAAGATCAACAAAAATTTCTAACATTAATTCTATAGACTAATTTTTAAAATTATAAATTAAAATTATATATTTTAATAAAATAATATTATTTTTTACTATCATAAAAATTATTATAAATTCTAACATATTATAGTTAGAATAGTCATCTTTTATTACACCATTAACTTGTGCAATAAAATAAGATCTACTCACCAATTTAACTTGAGCATTTTAATTTTCTGATGGACTAATTTTTTTTGTTGATATAATATCAAATTAAAAAATATCTTTAATCTTGTATTCTCTTTTTACCTAATTACATGTAGTAAATTAATATTATCTAGCACATTATTATTTTATATTTTATAAATACTAGTCATTTTTTAAATTAAATTTTTAATATAAATATATTTAACACAAGGTTATTATTTCTATCTTAAAATTATATAAAATTATATTTAAAAATAATAAGATTATTTGATTAAAACTAAAATATTTTAATATCTTTTATATAAATAAAAATTATTTATTTCTAATAGATTTTTACATATCCAACATCCCATTATTTGTATCTTTATATTTTATTTTGAAATTATTTTATTTTAATTTAATATTTTACTCATTTTAAGAAAATCTTAATCAAATTATAAATTAAAGTAATTTTATAATATCTATCTATTTTTTATTGAATATATCATAGTATATTAATCTATGCTAGGAATAATCATACTTCTCTTAACATTAACTACCATGTCACAATTCTACAATTATTATAACATACCTATATCTTTTGGATGTTGCTATTGCTACTCCAATTTTTACTATTGACATCCCAATTTGCCATCCAACATATGCTATTATGGTTTTTCCTAATGCCATCCTAAGTTACCATAAACTTGAGTTGCACACTATGAGGTACTTTTCTCAACCATTGACATTATTATCAAAGTTGATTGTATTAGCCTATAATTCTTAATTACTTCCGTCGGCTACCATTTGTGAAGAAGGGTGGATGGATCACCTACACTAAGAGCATATGAGAAAAATGAAAATACCAATATTTGAAAAAATTGTACCAAATCATAAGGGATCATGCATTGTTTATGTGGCGTTTGACTTTAATATCTTTGCAACTTGTAACACTTTGATTGCCTACATACAAAAGGTGGGCATGGATGCATGGTATGTAATCCTAATAAAACATTCTAAAGTCTCTCAAAATTGCCTTTAACTAAGTTGTGACCATGGTAGACAATATACAAAGCTTAGTATTATTGAAGATAGCAACTAGCAATAGAACATGTCCACATATCTCATTGGCTACTTATAGACTTTGGTGGCAGTATTTGTTGAAGACGGCTAATGAAAAATATTTATAAAAAATAAAGAATATAACCACAATTCTTTTTTAGAGATGGCCTAACATTTGATGAATTCCCAGCTACCTTAAGTAATAAAGCACAACGTTAAGCAATTAGCATCGGCAAGCATAGTTCTATAATAGATTTTGGCAATTATATAAAACAAGCACCCGTCAACATTGTTAATTGCAAAGGTAATATACAATGCAAAGACAAAACAACATCTTGAGGTTCTTGTTGGTTGTTCACATATTCAAGTGTTACATAATGAATTAAAGGAGAGCAACTATTAATATGTGGTAGAATACAATGCAAATGATAACATTTAATGTCTAGTTTTTACACATCTAAACTTGATTGCCTTTGTGTTATGTTTTTCTTTTGTCTTTTTAATGGATTGTACTTATAAAAGCAATCATTTTTATATACTATTGTTAATTATTATTGGTTGTACATGTCGCAATACAAATTCTTTATAACCTTTATTTTTATTGGAGAGCAAATTATTGTCGAGTACATGTGGACTCTCATACAAGTCAAGGATTTATTTGTTGGCAACCGATTTTCAATAGTCTTAGTCACAGATGCTAATTTAGTATTAGCCAATGCCATTTCAATTCTCCTTCATGACTCTTGTCACCTACTTTGCCAATGGCATATTGACAAAAATATGCTAACAAAGACTAAGAAACTTATCTATAATAGAGAACAATGTAAGGTATTGATGAAGGCATGGACAATCATATATTGGATAGATACACTGTTACAATTTGGCAAGCTATAGAAAGAATTTTATTTCAATTTTATAAGTGTTCCAAAAATTCTTAGATATCTAGAACAAATTTGGCTTTTTATTAAAATACAAGTTTGAAAGTACATGGACTAATAACTACCTCTATTTTAGAAATATCACAACATTGTGCATAAAAGGAGTACATTCAATGTTCAAATGCTTCTTCCAAGCATCCACTAGTAATTTACATACCATACAAAAAAACATTGCATGTATACTTATCTATCAAGCTATTTAGTTTATAACAACTAAAACTAGGAAATATCTAATTGTGCCACATATACTATATAGATTGCGTTTTGTTAGGCTTGTGAAGCATATGTTGTATTATGCCTTGAAGTTATTAGACCTTCAAAGATACTTGGTAGCTGCTAACGTGTCGCTTCTAGTAGGCACACATATCATAGATTTATTAGATGCCTATATAATTGCTATTTTTTAAGATGTGCCTATTTTGCTTAGTACTATTCATTTGCACTAGCATCTATATGGTGCTTATGCACAACAAGTGGTATACAATAATACAAGTAATAATATTTAAGAATTTTATCATGACCTTCACCAACTTAAATATTAATACCTCTATTGGTTTTCTATACAATAAGCCATTATATGCACACAAATTGCACAACTTTAAACATGCTAGATGCCAATTCTTACAAATTAGCTTCCATCACAACTAAAGGGCCGATCTATAAGCACCAAAAATAATATGAAGTCATCAACTAATTACAACATGTTTGCCTTCAAGCAAACAATAAAGAGAGTATAGAGATGTGTGTAATATGGCACTTCCAACCATGATAAATAGACATGTCCTTGGTACAACATAAATCCTCAATATATGTAGTTGTTTAGTATGTAGATCCTAATTAAATATTTAAATAGACTTGTCTCAAAAATACAGATCGACTTGTGTGGTCAAATCAACATGGAGGTTGGAAGAAAGATAGTAAGTCCCCCTCTTAAAAGTATAGGAGGTGAAGCCTCTCATGATTTTATTTTTTATTTTTTAATGTCTTCTTTAATACAACCTTGATATAAATAAAAGTTTAAATATTGGTATTATCATTTTTCTCATATGTTCTTAATGTAGGTGATCTATCTACCTTTTTTTATAAATATTAGCCAATGGAAGTAACTAAGAGTCACAAGCTAATATAATAAACTTTGATACTAACGCCGATGGTTGAAAAGAGTGCCTTATGGTGTGCAACTCAAGTTTAGGATAGTTTAGGATGGTATTAGAAAAAACCATGGTATCATGTGTTGGATGGCAAGTTGAGGTGTCAATAGCAAAAATTGGAGTGGCAATAGCAACATCCTATTTTTTGTGATTTTTATTGCTATATTATATGTGATTTCCATGATTGAATTAGATTTTGTGAACTTATAGATAATTTTTGTTATAATTATTATAATTATTTTATAAATTAAATTTTAATATGTTAAAATTATTTTTATAATTTTTTCTGTATTATAATAATTATAATAATATTATACAATCAAGAATTTATATATGATATATTTATATAAAAATTTGTCTAAAATATGATTTTAAAAGAACTCATAAAATATATAAATCAATTCTTTATATCAATTATTATTACAAGCTATTTTATTTTTATAATTTTAAACACACCTAATAAATTTTTATACCACAAATGCCTAATCAAATCTCCAAGAAAATAATTTCTATGCCTTTTGTGGCTCTTTTGTAATATAAAACCATGCCTTTTGTTTTTTTCAATTATAACCAAACTAACTCATTAGTAGAATTCTATTAAGAAGATCTATTTGACTCTTGTAAAGATTTTTTGAGATTATAAAATAAACAATAATAATAATTAACTTAAATTATACAAGTTCAAATTACAAATTTTAACATTATTTTTCACAAATTAAAAATATTATAGCATCAATCAGGTTTGTTAGGAAAATCGTATTATTTGTTTTTTGTTTCAGTATTAGAAAGTTATATGAAGTAGACATGACCTTATTTATTTATTTTTAACTTTTTTATTCTTTTGATAGCTAAAATTTATATGAAGTAGTTGATAAAGGTTCTTAATTTTTTATTAATATTGTTGATTTGGTTTTACAATAAATTAGGGCAGGAATAAAAAAATTATCAAATAAATAAAGTTAATGTTCATTTTTATTTTTATTCTTTAAAAAAATTATATTACAATGATAGTCATATATTTTAAATTTATTATTTTTGGTCTAGAAAGATTATCATATTTCTTCAATGAATAAGTCTATTCCAAGAGATTAAGATAACATTTTACTTACTTAGAGCTTTCTATCAATTTTATTACTATGTTGTTTGTTCAAAGTTCTTTTTATTTGAAAAATTATAATTTTTGCTTTATTTGATTAAATTTATTTATAAGCTTACATTCTTATAAAATTCTTTTGATATTTATATTATTTTGATGTATTTTAATAATTTTATCATATTAAATAAAATTACATTGTTATATATTATTATATCACTTATTATTTTTGTTGCTAAATAGTATATTACTTTTAATTCATATACTGATGGTTTTTTATATGGTTTTTTAATTTAATATTTTGGTGATAATAGGAATAAATATTATACAAAGTGACATATTTAGAAAATTTATCTTTTAATTAAAAATAATAAAAATTATCTATTACTTATTTTAATCTATATTATTACTATTTCAAATAGGAGTTTTGTTTGATTCTAGAAATCTATATTATAAATCTCATATTTTTAGGCAACTAATAAAAAACTCCAAGCAAACAAGTCCTAAGTTTTTGTAAGGTCTATCTTGCATAATGATAGAAATTGGTCTATTTTTATGGCCAACATAATAACATCCTTAATAAATGTAATGTTATTAAAGACATAATAATTTAGTAAAAAGATCAATTAAGCAATGATTTTAGATACATCAATTTAATATTAGGTTTGTAATATTTGCATATAAATTTTATATGTTATACTTAAAAAGGTAATTGGTGTCCAAATTTTAAATAATCTCCTTATTTTGTCTTTGTGTATTGGTGTAATTAGATCTTTTATTCAAGTCAATAATATTAATTTTATTATGCTAATTTATATTTTCAACTTCTAAAGCTATTGTGATGCTGATTAATGCTTTAAGTTCTCTTATATATATATATATATATATATACATTATTTAAACATACCATAGTCCACAAAATTTTTATTTTTTACCAAACACTTTATTAAATTTTTTGGGAGGGTATCACCTTTTTAAAATTTTTTTTACAATGTTTATGTATTATATCAATTTATAAAGTATTAATATTTTAATTAAATTTTTTAAAATTAATTTATAGATGCATTCTTTTGCTTGTTTAAATAAAACTGATTGGTATTTATAATTCTTTTTTTTCTAAAAGATGAGCTAGAAAATTTGATATTTGTCTAATTCTATTATTAATTTTATTTAATTTAATAGTATAAATGATATAACTATATTTTATTTTTATCTTTATATTATCTAATTTATTTTTTCTTAATTATATGTTTGTGTAGATGTAGCACATTCATATTATATATTTTGGATTTAAATTAATTATCAATATTCTAAAAAATTTATTAGATAGTTTATTTTTTATATATTATTTTTTTATACTATAGTATTTTTTATATTTAGTTTCTTGTTCATATATTTAGTTTTATTTGAAGATAATCTATATGGATATTCTTGAGCTTATAGATTTTTTTGTTTAAAATTTTTGTGTTTAAATTTAAACAATACATGTATTTATCCAAATCCAAAAAAAATATAAATTAATTATTATTGATTTATAAATTCAAATATTAAAAAAATAAAAGAAATGATTTTAAAAAATATATAATTTATATAATTTATATATTTTAAATAATTTCTTTAAATTAATAATTTATTTAATAATTAATTTATTTTTATAATAATCTGAATCTTATCCCATTTTGACATCTATCACACAAACCTTAGTTGGTGCATTCTTTTAATAATGCCTTATTATAATAGATATTATAAAGTTCTCTTATTTTATAAGATTGTTAATTCAATTAGAGTATTTTTTGTTTTGTGCTTTAATATTTTTATGTATAATTTATTCATTAAAAACTGTAAAAAATTTATTTTTAATCTACTCTAAGTTAATGCTAATTAATGTAATCATATTTAAGGGATTATCAATCCAAATTGACTATCTTATACATTCTTTGTTGGTATAAAAATCACAAATACGTAGTTGCTTTGCTCAAACATTCAATTTTTCACAACACTACCAATTAATATTTAAATAGATGCATGCATTGCCAATCTTCTAAATATGTATATTTTTATTATTAAACTTAATTAATTAATTAATTAATTAATTTTTTGCCACACCTTATAAAATGTGATACTTATCTAAGAAACACTTATATTTGGCATTTTTTTTAAATTAAAAAAAATCCTTCTTAATCTTTATTTTGCTAATATATCTATTCATATAATTTGGTTTTTTGTTCTTGTTCTTGTTTTTTATTTTTATTTTTAATTTAATTTTTAATACTGTATATCTTTGGCTTTAGCTAAGATCTTATTTTACTTATTTACCTATTCTTCAATATAAGTGTAGTATAGATCGAGTTGGTGTTGTTGCGATGCCTTGCTTGATGAGGGAGCAATGATTCATCACCACCATCACCACATCGCACTACGGTGCTACTGCCGAGCGGTGGGTGGGGTTGCCTTGGCACCGAAAGTAGGCGATACAAAATCTGGGCGATCAGCTTCATTAACAACGCTGTCGAATCTCACTCGAACAAAACAAGGAGCGTGACCTGGAGCTGGGGTCACACAGTCTGGGTGGTCTGAATCTTTGTCAGCAAGAATGATTCGTGTGATGCTTTCTCAAGCCCAACGCAGCGTTCGATAAAAAGAGTAAAAGGGAAAAAAAGGCAGTGGGTTCTTTTCCCATGGGTGGTGTGTCGGAACGAGACGCATCCACAATGTAGAGAAACAAAAAACACAGCAAAAAAGAATTAAGAGAAAAAATTGGGCTAGATAACCACTTCCTTGTCTTTACCAGGGGAATATACAGGTTTTCGAGTTGGGTGCTGTGGATGAAGCTAATAATATCCACCACTATGTCATGCTTGACAGAAGCCTGGTTTGTTTCCAATCGCGGTTTCTTCGCTGGCCCGGGATACTCGACCCAATTTTAAAAAAATTATTTGCAAAGATGAGGAGGAGCCAAAAAGTGTTGGTCTCATAAGGCTTCTATCCTCCAGACCCTGTCGTTCTGCCCAATTGGCCTGCCCATCTACGGTATCTGACAACCGCCTTGGCGTTGTTTGCTTCTTGCGACGATTGGTGCCACTGTCCTGGGAGAAATTTTGGAGGTTTTCTTTCTGTTTTTAAGTTACTGGTATCTATTTGCTAGGAAGATCATATATGTTTTGTGACTTTTGAATTTCTTTCCTGTAGTTTTTGTTAGAAGAGAAAAAAGGAATAATAAGTTAAAATACAATATATGTCAGGAAATTGAGTTGACCGTGTTTCTCAGAATACCACAAAACCATACTTAGTGCAATTCAGATTTGACTACAGCCCACAGTTGGTGGAGTGTTTGCAGTGCAGAGTAAAGAGGATTGAAGGGTGATGCTTCATCACTCCCAGGTCACCCCACATCAATTAGATTGTGAGCTGCCTCTGACCACCGTTAAAATGCAGTAGCTCGCATCATTAAATTCATTTGATGATGAGCATCAACCCCACATTTTCAAGCTTACTATTGTCGCATTACCTTTCGAGATCATTTCAGTGTCTCGGTTGGATTTCATCTACTTATTCAGAATCTATTCATTTCTGGCACTCTTCTCGCATTTACATTCATTACCGTACGAAGCCAGACAACATCGTAGCAACAAAAAATAGACTCATGAGTGTAGCTCGAAAGAATTGCAGCAGGCGGAGCTGAAGACTCATGACTGGCTAATTGCTTTTCACGCTCCGTTGCTTTGCCCTTTTTGTGTTCTCCTTGATCGTTCACCATGAGTGGGCATGCAGCACAATGTTGGTATTGGAGGAAATCACCTGGGCGGCTGCATGCAAACAGATAGCAAGCCACGAATCCGATTATTTGTCTAGAGGCTATCATCGCCATCTCACGCCACACATCTGTAGTTATGAACGCCATACATGTTCACTTTGGCTTCATCTCCGGATAAGTATGATGGGCACATTCCACCATTCATTTGCGAACAGAGCTTGGAAAAGCAACACTCGCCGCAACAGCCCTCGTCCGGCCACATATTGCAATCGGAGAAATCAGGGTCGAGTGCGCTGCAATCGATCACTCTGGTGTGGAGGAATCGATGTTGTCGCTGTTTGTTGCTACCCGGCTCTGCTGTTAAGGTTAAAATGTATGCTGGCAGAATGTTTAAGTTTGCTACTGCACTCATCATCACCGTACCTCGTGATATTGTTCGCTCTTTTACTTTCTGCGAATCCACGAGGCTCTTTTGGAGCCAAAACACTGATAAACACAATAATCATTTGGCCGATGACAAAGGAACGAAGCCAGCTTTTACTCTTTCTCTCAGACCAAGATTGTTTCTCCAATATGAGGCATTAGCCGAATTGGAGGTTATTATTGGTGCACTTCGCTGCGAGAGGATGAGTGGTTTTGAGTCGACACGTTGGTTTGAGCGCATGCTTTTTCCAGCCTCGGTATCTTTGTCTTTACTGGCACCCCGCTTCCGCAGCCGCATTTCCAGTTTCGCTCATACAAACCATCACCCACCGCTTATAAAAAAGAATTATTCTGGTCGCCGCCGTTTGAGCAGAAAGCGAATACAGATCGAGAAGACGTATACTCTTACAGGAATCCTGCAGGTTGGATATATGGGTGCAAATCAAATCATAGGTTGGTCTACCTGATCTTAACTTGCTATTTCACTACCACGTCAATTATGAGGTTAAGACCGGGTTAATCTCCTCCTCTACAGTGGAACTCATCCCTCGTAAACTTGCAAATTATCGCCTGGTTAGTATTAATTAAATTCAACCGAACCAATGGGACAAAAGTTGAGAAGGCGCTCACCAACAAAAAGCACACGATTCTGAAAGTTGCAAAGAAGCCTGAGGTCGTCTCATAGCAAACGAGACGCTAGGCCATCATGTTGTGAATGTATGTCCACGTTATTATGAGCGTCCAAGAGATTTTGAACCCGACATTACAAAGTTTGATTCTTTCAATTATAAGGAGAAACACGTAGGGTTACACTTTCCACAGACTGAAAACTGGATGATTGTGGACTTAATGGTCATCCTGGCGCCTACTTTCGGTGGACAGTTCAAAGAATGAACGCGCCGAGTAAATTAAACTGCAATCATGTGTATCTGTCAATACCATGTGCAGAATTCTCATGAATGTATCACAATATGTCAAGATTTCATCGCTTTGAGAGCATCGAATGGATTCGTGAAACGCCACGGAAAACACATTCGACGAGTCCCTGAAGGTTGAGTGATTCTTGTTACAGTGTTTCAAAAAGACATGATTATTTCAGTGCTCACCGACATTTGCTTTGCATTCTCATGGTACAGTAGCTCCAGTCAATAAAGTCAAAGAGACCCAAAGAATGATCAGCTTCTGTCAGGAACAATTTCAGTTCTCTTTCCAGGGCCTTTGTTAAGTCCCTTTGCTTTGGACTGAGCCCGATGTCTTGGTTGTTTGTTTTGCCTGGTTGCCACCATCTACTAGTGGACGAGGTTGATTACTTCGTCGACCATCTCCATATCCTTCATGACTTAATATCTCTCTCCCCAGAACTCTAATTCCTACATTCCTCCTGGTTGGTTCCTATTCTAGTTCACGCCGATAATCTATAAAGTTTCTGGGTGATTGGTATTTGAAGATGGGTGTAAGCGGCACGAGCAGGTTTATATTGGAACACCAATCTTGCTGTGTCGAGGAATAGAAGATAAACCTTTCTAACGAGAAGTAAATGAAAAAATGAATTAAGGGAGGGTTTGTCATGGTCCTCTTTAATGGTCTTTACCTTCATTATTCTTTGTCCTTCTTCTATTTCTGTAGTGCCCCGGCATGTGGAAATAACGGTAGATAGACCTGGTCGCAGCAACCACATGGACAAACTGTTTTCTCCCGCATTGCCGCTTACAGCACTGCAGAATACCTGCTCCGTTTGGCCAGTGTCGTCAGGCTTTCAAGGCCATCGCCTTTAATGCTGCTTTTCCAGTATGGGCTTAACGACCTTATTCAAAGGCAATTTGGAGGAAGAAAGTTGTCTTCAGATTGTCCTGTGATGAAGGACTGTTTATCACACAGGGTACGAAATTCAGATACAACTCCACAATGACGAGGCAGCAGGCAACGATTTTAGTTCAGTAGGACACTAAGCATAAGCGTGAGAATGCACAGCAGTGCCTGTTGAGATCCAGAACATGAAACAGTTTTTCTGGATATTGCAGCCAACTTGAAATAAGGTTGGGGCGACATTGCCATTCTCTGCTCTCATAAATCTTAACATCCCAAGAGTAGGCAGCTCACGTCTGAGAGAGTCCAGTACTTGTGCTTAATCTGCATCCCAATCGAGATTCCAAGGCTCCTACTTACTACGATACCACGACTTTTTATCACTAAGAATCCTTTGTCCCATTAGAAAATCTGAAACAATGATGATGCATACTTTCGTCTTCCTAATGAGGTCGGTTGTGTCTGTCTCTTGTTAAGCGCGTGCTTTGAAAAGAAATCGCCAGCTGCAACGAATTTTGATGAAGCTAAACCTAAAGTCAAATTGCAGCGGGTCCCAGGACCAACTTTTCCGAAACGACATCACACGCAGCTACACAAAAACAAACGTTAAATTACGAATTCTTTGCCTCAAGTACAGGATGGCGTTACCAGGACCTCAAATAACAAACCAAAATTCTAGGAAAAGCTGAGGTGGAGAAAAACCTCACCAATTCCACAGGCCGTACAGAAACTTTTTAAACATTCTTATTTATTTATTTATTTTCTGTTCGTACTTGGGCATCACCGAGTCCTGCATATGTCACGTTCCTCATACCTATAGGAACCCGCGTGTCTAGCTTCCGCGATCAACCGCGGCAATGAAGCTCTGTAAGCCTGGAATACACTTGAAAACTCAGAATGAAGCCAACTCACCCCGAATTCTTAATCTTACAGTAAGCCCACTTGCGGGAAAAAGCATTCAAGTGGGCACTGCTGAATCCAGACCCAGCTTTAATTGGCTTCAGAGATCCCACTAGCCAGACCAACTGCTTCTAAGCACACCACACGTGAATCCACGCACCTGTCGACAATCCAGCAAGTCGCGTACTGCAGCGTTACGTCACATATCACTTATGCAGTAGCCCTCCGTGATATTATCTCCACTAGAAAAACACCCTATTAGACTTAGGCTCTGGTAACATCATTGGCACGTGGATTAAGCCCTTCTCCAGCTCAGTGACTAGCGATTATTCCTACATGAATTTTGCCTTGTGGAGGCATTGCCGGTTCTTCTAGCCGTGTGTCCAATGATTAGGCAGTGGACATTCACTGTGTTGGGGTGAGGAGTTCCGACCCTGCCTACAGATTTCTTCTATAGCCTACTTGAAAACAAGCAATGGGTCAACTTTTCAGCTCAAGCAGGATCCAGCTGTTGAGCATTCCTTGCTCTCACACGCTTTCTGATGTCAGGCTTTGCTTGCGGGCTCTAATGATTTTTGTGTTGACAATCGGCGACACCATGATCCAAGTCAAACACTGCAAACACATTGAGCTTCTTCTTCTAATTCACTGCTTCATCGTTGCGCTGTATATCATTTTCTAGGCGGCCCTGGTCATAGTATTGGTACCATGTTTACCTCGCCGCACAATAATTTTGTACAGAATTATGGCATTGAAGTGGTTCCATTCGCATAGTTCTTTTGCAGTGTCATTTTCCTCATCCTGGTGGTACACTATGTCTAGCTTGTTGTTTTGTTCTTTCCTTTTCATTTGAACCAATCTGGATGCAGAAAATTATTCCTCACCTTGATTTCAGCCATTGATTGATTTTATGAACCTAAGGGGATAGACTACTTTTCTGATTAATGTGGATAAGTTGCATAGAATAAGCCTTCATTATGGCTCTAGTACATAATGGTCAATCCTTAGAGGGGGAGTGTAAATTTATGTGACTGAATTACCTACATTCATAATTGCTAGTTTTTATTTTTTGATTGACGTTGATATAAATTTTTTATGTATTTTTGGTTGTTGACTACTCTATTTCTTAAGAGGATTAATGTCTTATGCCAACTAATCTTTTTATAATCTATGAGCCTATACTATATTAACTATTTTATTTTTTTCTTTGTCCAAGTTTCTTGGCTAAAGATTACATTATTTCATTGCTAAAGATTATATTATTTCATTGCTTCCAACTAGTCTAAAATGAATGCATGCAATAAAGAGCCATTTTTCTTTTATGTCTTTGAACATAGTAAACATTTCACCAAATATTATTTCATAGATGTTGAGAGCAGGTTAAGGAAGGTGCCTTAGGTCCTTTTTTACTCAAGTAGTAAAGTATGGTTGTACCTTAATCCTAATTGTTTTGGACTATTTTGCATCTCTAAAAATTTTGAGGTTGATAAAAGGCACAATAGACAAGTGTTGTTGATGGTGTTAATTTTTTTCTTCTGAATTATTTATGCCGAATAAAGTAGATTAATAATAATTATTTTTTATTTTTAATTTTATTTTATGAAGTTTTAAAATTTATGCTATATTTTAAGAGTAACATTTCTTGTCATTTGATGATTTGAATTTGTGGAGCTTATATCTTATCTTTGAGTAGTTTTTTTATTTTATTTTTAATATTTTAATATTTTTTTAAGTTATATTTATGTTTCTATAAAAAATCATCAAAGTCAAAGTCAAATTTAGATAAGGATTCAAATAAAATTAGAAAATATTAGCTAGTTGACTTTAACGCTTGTTATTCTATTACTTTATATTATTATAGGAATCTAAAGTCAAAGAAATGAATGGAAAGGAATTTGTACAATAAATATAGAGTTAATTTGTATAAGTCTTTTTATAATATGGATGTTGTTTTATATATATAATGAAGATGCATTATACTCCATCATTTCAAACAATGAAGGAATTTCTATCTTTGCTACCTTTCTTATCTTTGAGAATTTAAAAAATAAAAATAAACCAATATAAATTGTTATGATTATATAAGCTAATTTAATATTTTTTTCTTAAAATTTGTAGGACTTAGAGATGGAATTTCTTTCCAAGTTTGAAGTATTTAAAATATTAAAAATTTATAGATGTATTGATTAGATGGCAAGAGTTTACACGTCAAAGTTGCAAAGTGCTAATATAAATATATTCTTGGTTTAGATGTACCATAGATATTTTAATTGTTGCAATTGTGCTTGATATAGATATATATCAATATTCTTTGATATGGTGATATCAATAACTAAAAATCCTTGTTTATTTCAAAGAAGATAATTTAGTATGGTATAAAAGTTATCTAATAGAATATATTTTAGATCTTTAACTAGTAGCTTCCAAGTTTAATTAACCTTTCAAAACTTAGATCTCATTATATATTTTGAAGAAGTTTTTTTTGGCTAATAAAGATTAAAAATCCATTTGGAGATACTTAAGAATGGTTAAATGTTTTGGATTCTATATCTAATGATGTTGAGTAAGGAAGAATTACGAACCATAAAAGATTTAAATATTTGATTAGATACTTAAAGTTTAAAAATATCTAATCTATTTAAGACTATTTTAAGATCTATGAAGTTAATGCCTTTTTTTTGAATGCATTGGTATACCAATTGCTGTAAAATTCTTTCTTTAGTATTGGTTTTTTATTTATTTATATTTATTTATCTTTTTTATTGTATGTTCATAGAAAATTCTAAATTAATTATTTAATTTTCTTTATAATTAGAAAGAGCTATTTTAAACTATTATAAAATTAATGATAGAAGCTAGATTAATTATTTGATCACTAAAATTCTTCCAACAAGATTGAGTTTAATAAAATATCAATATTTTAGTTTTTTTTGGACACATTGAATGAATAAATAATCAATTTTTGAAGAGACAAAGTTGAGATCAAAGGGGGTGTTAAAAAAGATATTTAAGTCTTTTTTGTTCATCTAGATCCATTAAAAATATTAATGATTTGTTTGGCATGTATTACATTATATTTTCTACTTGTTAGAAAGATAATTAAATTATTTATATTTTGGCTAATGACTAGTTAAATATTATTTCTAAAAATAAAAAAATCTTAAAATAAAGACTAGATAGAGGCTAAGTTATAATTGAAGTTGAGGATTTCTTCAATAATAATAATAAAAAAAAAAGGCAGCCAAAAGATAATCTTATTATATATCATTTTGGATATATATATATATATATATATATATATATATATTTAGAGATAATTCTATTAATTATAATCTAAATTCTTATGCTTATAAATAATAATTTAATCATATTTATAGATAAAAAACCATAAACAAGAACTTTAAGGTCTTGAAATAAGAAACTTCAGTTTATAGAATTAAAGAATTTCATCAAGTCAAGTTTAAAAAGAAACATATATAATTTGGAGGAATAAATCTAATATAATGTATAAGCATAATCAATAGTTTATTGGATGGTTTAATTCTAACTTTTATTGATTTTGTCATCTTTTCTTAATTGTAGTATTTATTTAATTTAATTATGGTAGAAATAATATCATAAGTAAATAAGAAGTCATTTAAAAGTAATTTAATTTTAATCCAAATTGCTATATTTCTAATTTTCATAAGTATTATAATTTCTTATAGACTAAAGCATATGAGTAGTCAATTTTTATTGAAAAATATATTTTAAATACAATAATAAAGTTAATTGGCCAAAAAAAAAATCTCTATGATTTTTTTGATGGTCATCAATTGTAATCTTAGATTTTGATCATTAGATCAATTAAGGCCATGGATCTTAGTTTGGGTAGCTTGGAATTTAAGGATAGAGGTGTGATTGCCATCTTTAGGTCTTAAGGTAGTAATATAAGAAGTCTCATGTGCTTATGTAATTGAGATCTTTCTTTTTGTCTGTAAACAAAGCTATGCCAAATTTTTTCTAGACTTTTATAAGAAACTTTGATTTTTATTATTTTTATCTCTATAATTATAGAATTAAGTATTAAAAATTTAAATGAAGGTAGAAATTTTTGTTATAATTCTATAAATATAAGAATATTAGGATGTCACATTTGAATAAAGAAACGGCATCCAATTTAATAAAAGGTGGTATATGTTACAAATTAGATTAAAGAACTTATGCAAGAATATAACAAGATAATAAGATACATGAGATTTATTACAAAGTAATGCAATATAAGAACAAAAACAAGACTAGAAGGTCCAAATTAAACCATAAGACATTCATTATTGAGACTAAGAAGCCGTTCAACCTTGACACCTATATATACTAAGAATTAGAAAACTTCTAGATAACTTTTCATAGAAGGCTTTACTCCCAAGTCATCCTAGGATACTTTTTGAGTGGCTTTCTTATTGCTTCAATATAAAGAAACCTTAAGAAGCTTCTCTTGTAACTTTTTATATTATTTGGAAATTAAGCAATGTAAAAAACCTCTTCTAATAACTTCTTAGAACCTTCTATAATCTTTTAAAATCTTTCTAGGACCTTCTAAGAAGTTCTAAGATCTTCTAAAATCTTTTAGATTCTTTTATAGATGGATGTCTATAAATCAACTCCTCTTTTAGCTCCGAGTTTTTCAATGAGGGGTGAAGCCAAAATTATTCAAAAGCATAAAAAATCAAAGATGTATATTATAATCTATGCAACATACTTTAATTATCTTTCACAAGTCAAAAGTCTTATTGGTCTTTGTAACCAACAATAATAACTAACACTCTTTATTTAAGACCAAGCTTATACTTTTCTAATTTCATTATAAAAATATCCTTCAAACCAAATTTTTGAATGATTTTTATGAGCATATTCTATTTTGATGATGATTATCACCAATTGACTATTAGGTATTCTTTGATGTCTTTGCGATTCAAATAATTCTTCCTCTTAAGAATGATAATATAAACTATTTAGTTGAGATAGTCTAATTTATAAGATATCATCTTCTTTATTATCCATGGTTAAATTATTAAATAAAAATAAAGATAAATTACTAAATTTTTAGGTGAAATGGAATGGATCTAGATTTATTATTTATATTATAATTTTTAACTTGTATAATTGTTTTGTTTTTTTTTTTTTTTTTTTTTTTTTTTTTAAATTAAAAAGTTCAAATTTTTTTAAAAGCATTGTATTTATTTTTTTAGACTAGATGTCATAGCAAATATTACTTAGTAATGATTACATGTGTTGTTGCTTTTGATTTAAAAAGATGTTATTGATAAAATTCTTATACCTTTTGAAACACGTTGACTAAATTTTGAATTTGCTCCTATGTTTGTTCACTAATGGTATAACTACTCCAATGTATAAATTATTTGAAATATCCTTGCCTTATTCTTAAATCAAGTACTTCTTCTATTTCAAATTCTTTATAATTATCTATTTTAATATAAAATAATGGTATTTATATTCTTTCTAATGTACTTGATTCTTTATAAGGCTCCAAAAAAAAATATAAAAAATAGGATATATTTTCATAGATGCCAATAATTCCAAACAATAAGCAATAAGATTAATTTGTTTTTGAATAAAAAATAGTCCTAATCTTTGATAGTCCACTTTATTGCTTGGTTGGTTGGTCCTTGTATTGTACCAAAGGAGCCATACTTTGTCACCAATACCATAAGAAGGTTGTTTTTTTCAAAACCTATTTGTTATCTTATATATTTTTTAAAAAAAAATTAATTAAAATTTTATAATTAAATATATATCAGCCAATCTTATAATAAATTCTTCAACTATTAGAATATCAAATTTAAAAGATAGTAATATATTTAATTTTGGATGATATCTATAATTAATATAGAAAGATATTTATTATATAGAAGTATGAATAATATTAGAGACATATACTTTGGAAGATTCTATGAATATTATAGAGCTTCTCAAGTTAGTGAAAGTTAGTTGAGAAACTTCCTAGTTGATGAAAGTAATTCAAGAAGCTTCATAGTTAGTGGAAGGAGCTCGAGAAGCTTCCGAGTTGGTAGAAGCTGCTCAAAAAGCTTCCTAGTTGGTAGGAGCTACTCCAGAAGCTTTTTAATTGGTAGAAGTTGCTTGAGAAGCTTCTTAGTTTGATAGAAGCCGCTCAAGAAGCATCCTTGACAGGAGTATATATGAAAGTTGAAACTAAAGAGTTCTTCAATTTCAACAACGCATCTCTTGGAATTCTAGCTCACCTTTTTTGATATTGTTTGTGTATTCATTTGATTAATTTAAATTTTTGTTGATTTTTTTTTGAAATCTTGTCCCAATTCAAGTCTCTTGCTCTATATTCTTGTGTCCTTGATAGTTTGTTGAGACTGACCTCATCTTCAATATCAAAGTTGGATCTTTTTATATTAATAAGTAGATTATTCCTCTACTCAAAGGTATATTAGCACTTTAAAGATTATGGATTATCCTCCTCTAAACTAATATTTATTTCATCACAATATTGAAACTTTGTCTCTCTAGTGAGAAAAAGGATCACCCCTCTCTTTAAAGGTCTTAGGGCATTTTAGAAGTTACAGATTACCCTCTTCTAAACTAATATTATCTTCTTATAGATTCATTTTTTTTTTCTCTTAAAATAGTTGGAGTTCAAAACATTAGTATGATCAAATCTTCAGAGTCCAAGTTAGATGCCATTATAAATACTCTTATTACTTTATCTATTAGAATTACAAAAATTAAAGAAATTATTGCAAAACTTCATATCGATGCAACAGCCAAAGTGCCACAATCTAGACTGCATCCAGCTCTAACTTCTGCACTTAAGGATGCAATACTACTTATACTACACTAAAAAAATCCATTTATTCAACAATATAAGGAGCCTTGAGTTAGTCTTTAAATATGATAGTACGTGTTTAAAGTTCTAAAGGTTTGTCAACCAAATTTGATTAATAATGGTCATACAACCTGATACTTATTTGACAAAAGAATCATAGGTTGGATTGGTTGGCATCTTATTTATAGGGCAAGTATTATGATGGTTTGCTCTGTTATTTGAAAAGAGATGACTAATTTTGAGCAACTTTAAAGTTTTCATAGAAACATTTGTGGAAACATTTGAAGAATATGACAAAACTCGTTGAGCAACAACTAAGATTCAAGCATTGCATGAAGAGGCACGCTCTGTATTAGTCTATGCATCCAATTTTAGGCAATTAATGTGTGACATCAATTGGAATGAAGAAGCTTCAATGAGCCAATTCTATTGGAAATTAAGAGATGATGTAAAAGATTTGTTATTGTTGCTTTCAGATCCACAATTGCTTAATGAAGCCATTAACCAAATCATAAAATGTGATAACAGATTATTTCAACATTATTAAGATCAGTGTTTATGGGCTTTAGCAAGATAATACACAATTTGATATATTCCTGCTACATCGACAAGGATTTTGAATTTATACTGAGAAGTAGAAGACATGCAACTTGATGCAATATGTTTTAAATCTCTTAATCTATAAAAAAAAGAGGCATTAGATAGAAGAAGGTCTGTGCATACATTATAGCAAGGAAGGCCACAAGGTTGGCAATTATCCAAAGAAACAAAATCAATATATTAACAAAATCAAGAATGTAATTATTTAGGAAATGATAATATTCAACCACAATAGGGACCATATAGCCAAAAAAATTTACATTACAAAACTATTCAAGTTCCTCTCTTTCTGCTCAACTTGCTCGTTGTTTTATAATTTTTTTGTATTTTGGCCTTCAAAAGCTTCAGATGACTGTCCTGTTGGATTTGAGGGTGTTTGCTTGTTTTATAGATGAGACATTCACTAAACTTCATAAAATTCCTCTAGTATAGAAGTCCAAACCTATTCATATAGAGATAATAGATGGATGATCCTTATCCTTTGATAATGTCACCCATAAAACCACACTTATAAAAGTGTCGTTCAAAGATCAAAGAAGCTAAATTATATTTAACGTTACTAGGACTCCTTCAAATCCTATTATTCTTAGATTATCTTGGTTAAAAAAGTATAATCCATCTATAGATTAGAAGTCGCGAAGAATAATATTTTTGATAGAAATTCTTACAAAATATTTTTATAAAAAGCCACAAATTAGTAAGCCTTTATTTGTTGGAACAAGGGCTTTTATAAGATCAACCAAAGAAGGTACACCGTTTGTTATTTATATGACTCTAATTAAAAAAGATATGACTTCATTAGCAAGTATTTCAAAGCAATATAATAAATTTTAAGATATTTTTTAGAAGAAGAATGTTGATATATTATCGGAGCATCAACTATATGATTGTACTATAGATCTTCAAGAAGAAACACAACCACCTTTTGGTCCAATCTATAATCTCTCTCAAAATGAATTTTTGACATTAAAAGATTATATTAATGAAAATCTTGTTAAGAACTTCATCAAGCATTCAAAGTGTCACAGACATAAGATTTATTCCAGTAAATTATCTAAATAATATAGACTAATAGAAGTAGGTAAAATAAATTGATTTGATAATATCTCATAGAAAAGCTTCCTAGAAGCTTCATAGATGCGGAATCACCTTTATATATATCTATAGGTGATTGATAGGTTAAAAACTTGGTCAACAAGCTAGCCACATGGCATACATATTGGGAGCTTGTGGAACAAGCTAGCCATGTGTCACACATGCTGGTAGCTTGCGGAACAAGCCAAGTACGTGGCGCACACATGGGAAACTTGTTGTGCAAGTTTGACATGTGTCTTGCAAATTAGACACGTGTATGAAGTCCTATGGAATACCGCCACGTAGCTCTTAGTTAGATAGTATTTATAGAGGTAAGAATGAAGCCTTCTTCACTCTTTTCTACTCTTTTTTTAATTCTAGTCTAGTTTCAAGAGTCTTCATATTTCTAGTCTTTGGCAATAGCCATTCCAGTTTTCTTTGAATATACATATTTTTTTATTCTCATTTTGTGACTTTTCTTTGATACAATTTCCATTAGATTATGTATCTTTTTCTAGTTCATATCTTTGACAAATTGACAAGAGTACACTTATAATATCATAGCTTTGTCTAATCTTAATTAAGAGTGGATTAGTCCTTTCTCTCGATAAGACACAAGCATATTAGAAGTTGCGGATTATCCTCTTCTACACTGATATTATTCCTAGTATTTTCTTTGTTCTCTCTTCTATTTATCTCGAGTGGTGTTAGATATTTTTTGAAGTGTTATTATGGCAGAGCTTGCCAAAATGAAAAGTGCAATGGCACAAATGTAAGAGCAAATGAAAGAATTGATACTTGCAATGCATCAATTCACTGTACCTCTACAAGGAGCAACAAGGTTATCAAATAATAAAGATATAGATATCGTTAGAGCTGCTTCAACATCTACACCAAGCCATATAATTCCTCCTCTATTGGAACATCGTCCAAGCATCAGAGAACCAAAAATTGGTTTATCTGAGAAGTTTAATGGCACAAGATCCAAGTTTTGAGGATTCATCAACCAAGTCCAATTGGTGATTGAATTGCAACCGCAAAGTTTTCCAACTCTAGGATCACAAGTCAGATTTATTGGTGCACTACTTTCAAGTTTTGCCTTATCTTGGTTTTCATCTTTTTTGGAATGACGTGATCAAATATTGGATAATTTAGAAGCTTTTTTAGCAGAATTTTGATCTATGTATGGAAAATATGATGTAACTTGTATTGCAACCAACAAGCTTCGTATTCTATGACAAGGCAATCGATCAGTGACATTATATGCTTCACAATTTTAAAAACTAGCAATCGATATCAAGTGGGACAATGCTGCACTCATCAGTCAGTTTTTCTACGGATTATAATATGAAGTGAAGAAATTGATGCTGAACTTATCCGATCCTCAAACATTGAGTCAAGCAATAGACTTTGCGATGAAGTGTGATAATTAGCTTTTTGAATTTCGATCTGAAAGTCATACAAGAGAACCTCAACAATATTATAATTCAGTGGCAACACCAATGTCTTTTCAATATGTACCTTCAAAAGTCGAGGATATGCAAATTGATACTATACGTTTCAAGCTGCTTACTGAACAAAAAAAGATTCGATGTCGTCAAGAAGGATTATGCTTGTATTGTGGAGAACCTAAACACACTGCTCAAAATTATCCAAAGAAACAATGCAACCACAAGATGAGGAATACGACTGCCAAAGAAGACAATATGTCGGAAAACAAGTTTGTCCAACTACAATAAAGACTGTGCGCCTGGGATCTTGTACAATTTCTAATGAAGGTCCTATCCTCTTCTCACAACCATCTCCTTGTTTTATAATAGATGCAATTTTTGAGCAACAAAGAACGGTCCTCTTGAAACCAGAGCAGTTTCATCTTTGAGCAATAAAATCAACATTGACTGTTGATTCAACTTTTCTCAAGCAAATTCAGTCAAGTATGTTCTCAGATCCTCTTGTTCATGATATTAAGAATAATTCTTCCAAGTCTTATGATTCTTCTAAATTCGAGTTCAAAAATAATCTATTATATTTTGAAGGTCGTCTATATGTTCCAGAAGGAGAAGCATGTTTACGTATTCTTCAAGCACATCATGATTTTCAAGTGGTAGGATATTTTGGATACAACAAGACTTTGGAACTTATATCAAGAGATTTTTGGTGGCCTCAGATGTGAAAGGCAATCAAAGACTTTGTACGATCATGTGATATTTGCTCAAGATCAAATACTCTTCATCATCGATCTTTTGGACTTCTTCAGCCATTACCTATTCCAGAACAACCATGGTCTTTTGTTTCTATGGATTTCATCACAGATCTTCCAAGCTCAAGATCTTATGACTCTATATTTGTGATAGTAGATCAATTCACCAAGATGGCACATTTCAATTTGTGTCAAGATTTTGGAAAATCCTTTTTAAGATCTTAAAAGTAGACATAAAATTATCTTCAGCTTTTCATCCTCAAACTGATGGACAAACAAAGCACGTGAACCAAGTCTTAGAGCAGTACTTAAGATGTACCATCAGCTATCAATAAGATGATTGGACAACTTTTCTGCCATTGGCAAAATTTGCTTATAATAATATGATATATTCTTCTACGCAACAAATATCTTTCTTTGCTAATTATGGTTACCATCTACGACTTGATGCTTTTGACTTTTCAAAAGTTGATAATCTAGTAGCAGAAGATTTGGCAAATCATTTATCAGAGTTATATGTAATAATGAAGGTGCAATTAAAAGAAGCTCAAGAACGACAAAAAATAAATGCAGATGTATGGTAAAGGAACAACCACAATTCAATGTGGAAGACAAGGTATGGTTACTTTGTCGCAATATCAACACTACTCGTCCTTGTGATAAGTTGGACTATCGTAGGCTTGGATCTTTTCCTATTTTTGAATAAATCAATCTAATTGCATATCAATTACACCTATCAAAGTCCATGAAGATCCATCCTATATTTCATGTATCACTACTCGAGCCATACAAGACAATGGATATACAAGGAAGAAGACAAATGCCACCGCCATCTATAGAAGTAGACAATGATGAAGAATCTTTGAGATTGAGAGAAGAGATTTTAGATTCGAAACATCAAATCAACTGGAAATATCTTGTGCATTGGCACATTAGATCTGTCAATGCATTTCGTGACATCCGTCAAAATCGAAGATAAATACTCGAAAATCTTGCTATTAAGCCATGATTTCTATAGAGTTTCATCCTATCTTATATCATTGTTTGTTATTTCTTTAGATTTGTTTGTGCTAAAGAGATGGAAGATCAACAACCAGTGAATTCAGCTTAAGAGCCATCATTTGTTGGTTTTCCAGATGAGACATTATGACTTTTACAACCTTCAAGATGACGGAATAGAGATGAAGACCCTCAAGAATGGCATGTCTTTCCTTGGATTGATGGCAAAATATAACATGTTTGGTATCACGACCTTGGAAAAGACTCCCGATGTTTGGTGATACTTTTAGAAATAGGAACTACTCTTGATGGTGTTCCTAATGTTTTCTTTGAAGAAAGTTATGAAGGCCTCAACAATGATGAAATAGTAGGGTGGTCTTCTCGCCTTGATATGGGATATTATCGATGGCTGAAAGAACCTATCAACTACCTTCAAAAGGAACAAAGATGAGAGTATGTAGCGCAGTGCGGCGTGTCTTGAACTTCCTCAACGTAAAATCAACATTCAAGGCTTAACTTACAATATAGAAGGAGTTCTCAATCACAGTATAAGATTCCAGTAAATTATCTAAATAATATAGACCAATAGAAGTAAGTAAAATAAATTGATTTGATAATATCTGATAGAAAAGCTTCCTAGAAGCTTCATAGATACAAAATCACCTTTATACATGTCTATAGGTGATTGGTAGGTTAAAAACTTGGTCAACAAGCTAGCTTTGTGGCACATATTTGATAACTTACTGCATCAGTGACCATGTGTCAAACATCTTCTAGTAACTTCTGCTTGGAACAAGCCAAGTATGAAGATGCGCTTGCGTGGGAAAAACTTGGTATTATTGTCTTGAGTTTGACATGTCTTCTGAACTGCGTTAATATGAGGTCCTATAGGGCATATGCATGCGTGGCTCTTGGTTAGATGGTATTTATAGAGGCAAGAGTGAAGCCCTCTTCACTCTTGTCAACTCCTTTCCTAATTCTAGTCTAGTTTCAAGAGTCTTCATGTTTCTAGTCTTTGGCAATAGCCATTCCAGTTTTCTTTGAATATACATATTTTCTTATTCCCATTTTGTGACTTTTCTTTGATACAATTTCCATTAGATTATGCATCTTTTTTTAATTCATGTCCTTGATACAAAGTCTCCACTAGATGCACCTATATTTTTTATGAAGAAAAAAAATGATTGCTTGCATATGTGCATTGATTATTATGAATTGAATAAGATAACGATAAAGAATTGTTATCCACTATTATTAATTTTAGGACTTTTGGAACAATTCAGCCAAGCCAAGATCTATACTAAGATAGATCTTTGTAGAACATACAACCTGATACAAATCATTGAGGGAGATGAATGGAAGACTATATTTTGGACAAAGTATAGATATTTTGAATATAATGTCATATCTTTTGGACTAATAAATGCACCCACTGTCGGAGTAGAGAGAGTTTGCCTCAAGAAAGCGCTGGGCTTGTGGTTGTTACTAATTTCTCAATCAAGCTTTAAAATAAAGAAAACTCTAAGTTTATATATATATATATATATATATATATATATATATTTTTCCGTTTGGACCAATTACACCAAATACATAAGCCTCAAATAACCAACAATATCCAAAATATGATAAAATCCTCTAAAACCTTATATATCCTTATGTGGAGATTTTCCTGAATTTCAACACCTCATATCTCATGATCCAATTATCCAAACATAGTAAAATTTTACATGAAATACTACTATATTCTTATCAATCTTCACAACAAATTTCAACTATAAATTCATTACGGATCTTGAGATATCTTGAAAATCCTAACAGTCACTTTAAACCCTTGTCTTTATATACTTGCATACAAATTTCTTTATATCTCACAAACTATAAGCTCAAATGCCACGAAATTTGAATGTATAGCTTTTTAATACAAAATGTCATATTTTCTAAGAAGTTTGAATCAAAAATTTGTCCAGAAATTTATGTTATAGCTCCAACCATTACTATGAACAAAACCACTCACTTACTCCCTTTGATTTAGAAGCACTGCCTTCAACGTCCTATAGCTCCTTCATATGAATTCCAAATGGAACAATTTCTTTGTTGTTCTAGCCATGCCTTCCGATCTCCAAAAGCTATTGTAAAACTCCTCCTATACTCTTTTAAAAGAGTAACAATATGTCTCAAATTGACACCTTAATTTCAAACGGTTATAACTTCTTTATCCTAATTCCAAATCCTTTAATTTTTGTACAAAAATTGTAGCCAAAATCCTAAAATTTACAACCCTAGCTTTGGATTTCCTAATGGATTCCTTGAAGTTGCCGAAAACCTTGTTAAGGTTGCAAGCAGCCTCCTCAAAGTCCATTGGGTATGGTATTCGACCAATAGGGATGAAGTTCTCCATTCCTTGCCTTCATCTGACCATGCCTTAATTTCATCCCTCTCAATTAGCCTCCTACTAGCTTAAATTTTCATCTTTAGGCTCCCACCTTCTCCCAAGACTTTATACTAAATATTTAGATTTTATAATTTTTAAATATCATAATCAAAACAAGTAAAAATAAAATAAAATAAAGTTTTTTCTATCAACCATTTTTAATTTAATTTACTAATCATTCTAACACATATCTAAACCTATAAATATATTATGCATTTTGAGTAGATTTTATATACTATAAGCAATTATAGTACGACACTGCTATCTTTCAATATTTAATGAATGACATCTTTTAAGAATACTTGGATAAGTTTATGGTGATCTATCTTAATGACATCTTGATCTATTCAAAAAATCTAGAAGAATACAAGGAGCATGTCAAGTTGGTATTACAAAAGCTGCGAGATGTAGGTTTCTATGCCAAACTTGAGAAATATGTATTTCATCAACTTAAGATGGGATTTTTGAGATACATTGTATCTATTGAGGATTTGATGATGGATCCCAAGAAAATAGAAGCAATCATGCAATGGGCCATTCCAAAGACTATAAGAAATATACAATGTTTTCTTAGATTTGTTAACTTCTATTGGATCTTTATCAAAAATTACTCTCAAGCTGCCACTCTTCTTACTCGATTAATATGTAAAGATAAATTAGAATAGAAGCTTCAAATGCAGAAGGCATTCTAAGACCTCAAGACGGCATTTACTACAGCCTCAATCTTGATGTATCTAGACTTTACAAAAGTATTTTACATGGATTTTGTATTAGAGGTCATACTTTTATAAATGGGTATAGACAATAAATTCCATCTTATTATAATTTATTCTAAAAACATTTCTATTATCAAAATTAATTATAAAATCGATGATAAAAAGCTTCTTGCTATTGAAGATTCTTTTTAGGAATTGCATCATTTTTTTGAAGGAGTAATACATCCTATGATTGTATATACAAATCACAAGAATTAGGAATATTTTATGTTAGCTTGGATTCTTAATTGTTGCTAAGCTTAATAGAATATGTTACTATCTTGATTAAACTTTGTTATCACTTATCAACCTGGGAAGCAATAAGGATTGTCTGATGCTTTATTGAAGAGATTATATCTTATATCAAGAATAGAAGAGGCAACATTTGATTAAAAATATGCAGCTTTGTTGAAATTAGAGCAATTTTGTCTTTGTGCCACTATTATATTGGCACCTATTGATTTTAATTTCTTCAATGAGATGTATATTGTAACCACTAATGATGCTTTGACCCTTGATGTCAAGCGTTGTTTGAAAGAAAATGCTAATAAATTCAAGCTTGAAGAAGACCTTCTATACTTTGATGAAGATTTGTATATCCTAGAAGGACCAACATAATTGCGCATTCTTTAATCTTGCCATGGTTTTCTAATTGTGGATCATTTTGGATTTAACAAGATCTTGGAATTTATTTTTTGAAATTTTGGGTGGCCTCAAATAACAAAGGTAGTGAAGGACTTTGTATTCTCATGTGACATCTATTCAAAGTCCAAAAATCCTTGACATCGTTCTTATGGGGCTCTTATAATCCTTGCATGTTCCAAGATGGTCATGGTTTTTTATCTCGATGGATTTCATCATGGATCTACTACCATATAATTTATTGGAAAATATCTTTGTAGTAGTTGATCAACTCACAAAGATATCTCATATTATTCCTTCCAAGAAGATTGTGTCTAGTGAAGAAACAAGAAGGTTTTTTTTTGACAATATATATCAATATCATGGCCTATTAGATAATATTGTATCTAATCAAGGATCCTAGTTTATATGTAAGTTTTGGAGATGTCTTTTTGAAATATTAAAGGTGGATATTGAACTTTATTTGGCTTTCCATCCTCAAACTGATGGCCAAATAAAACAAGTTAACAAAATTTTGGAGCAATATTTACAATGCAGCATTAATTATCAACAAGATAATTGGATCTTTTATCTACTATTAGTGGAGTTTCTATATGATAATATTATTCATGCCTCAATTCAACAAACACTATTTTATTCTAACTATAGATATCACCCAAAGCTTGATCTATGGAGTATGCTAAAGAACAACAATCTAGCAATTGAAGGATTTGCAAAGTATCTATTGCAACACCATACAATTTTAAAGTTTCAACTACAAGCAACTCAAGATGCTTACAAGGCATCTACAAATAAATTCAAAAATCAATCATTTACTTTTTATATCAAAGATAAGGTATGGCTTCTTTGATAGAATATCAAGACCAAGCAGCCATGTAATAAGTTGGACTATTGAAGGTTAGGACCATTTTCTATCCAAAAGCAAATTAATTCAATAACATATCACTTATAATTACCATCTTTTATGAAAATACATCCAATTTTTCATATCTTTCTTTTAGAATCTTATAGAGAGTCACATATTCTAAGAAGAATACAACAATTGCCACCTAGTATCAAAGTTGAAGACTATGAAGAATATAAAGTTGAAAAGATATTTAATTCAAGATGAAGTTGGGACAAATTAGAATATCTTATTCATTGGCGAGGCTATGATATTAATGAATTCATATAAAAATTGGCCAAAAATCTCTCTAATGCATCTCAAAAGATACAAGAATTTTATTGATTCAATCTCCACAAATCTAAATGTATTTGATGATAACTATTTAGTGAAGATTGAATTTGAGAAATATTTATAAGAGGGGGAGAGTTAAACTGAAGCCTTCATCAATATGTAGTCATTTATTCCAAGATAGAATAGAATGGTAGAAGCAAATCAATCACCATGTTAAACCCTCAAGCATTGAAAGAATAAGATTCAAAAGATTTACTTGCTACATAAGCTTCAAATGAAGCAACACAATTTCCACAGCCTTTAATTGAGTAAAGTAAAGATGATACATTTCAACACCAAATATGACCTTGGTTAGAGCCATTAGGAGCAAGATCCAACTATACAAGTTTTAATTCTAATACTTGAGCTTTAATGATATTGCTTGAATTTGGAAAGGTAAATCTTTTTAAACCTGAGATCTTATTTGAAGGATGTTTTGAAGGCTTCAATGAAGATCAGATCCTTGGATGGAATGTTTCAAAAATGGAGGTATTAGCTCAAGGCCATAGGTGATTCTTTTGATGATTAGTAGAACCTATTGCCCAAGAATAGAGGACAAAATATATAACTTCATTGGTACAACGTATTCTTAATTTTTTATATATATAGAAAGATTGAGCACCTTTTAAAACTTATCATTAGATAAGAAGGTGATACTACGGATGTATGCTTTGGAGGTTCACAAAACCTTCTAAAACATTCTAGAGCTTTTTAAATTAGTGAAAGTCAATTGAGAAGCTTTCTAATTGATGAAAGTAGCTCAAGAAGTTTCATAGTTAGTGGAAGGAGCTCGAGAAGCTTCTTAGTTGGTAGAAACTACTCAAGAAGCTTCTTAGTTAGTAGAAGCTATTTGAGAAGCTTCTTAGTTTGATGAAAGTTGCTCAAGAAGTGTCCTTAATAGGGATATATATATGGGAGTCGAGGTTGAAGAGTTCTTCAATCTCAACAATGCATCTTTTAAAGTTCTAGCTTACCTTTTTTGATATTGTTTGTGTACTTATCTGATAAATTTAAATTCTTATTGGTTTTTTCTTGAAATCTTATCCTAATTCAAGTTTCTTGCTCTGTATTCTCGTGTCCTTGATAAATAGTATTATTATAAATAAATTTAGTAAGTAGTAAATAGAAAGTTTAATCATCTTCTTGATAGTTGATGGTACACTTTAGATATTATTTTAAGATTGAATTAACTTACTTTGTTTGATCATTGAATTATAAATAGAATACTAAAGATAACTTAATATTTATATAAAAGATTCAAATAGTAATTTTTAAAACTTTGATACAAATTCAAATCTTCAATTTGATATAATATTATTTAATAATCTATAATATTGATAGATATTATTAATGAAGAGTTTGATTGTTTTTTCATATATAACTATCTTCTTGCAAGGAATAAAAATATATTATCTTGATAAGCCTATCAATAATCACAAATATGATATAAAAAAAAATTGATGATAAAAAATTTATAATAATATCTATAGAAATAGAAGACTCAAGTTACTATAGAACAAATAGTAGTTAAAGAAGTCCGTATAAGTAATGTTAAAGATTCTTTGATTTAAAACATATATCACATGAAAGTATAAAATTCTTGATAGTCTTTCACATCTTAGGCCACCAAAAATCTTATGAAAGAAGTTCCAATGTCTTATTAAATCCAAAATATCCATCAACAAGAAATTATGATGTGCTTGCAAAACACAAAGGCTTGCTAGTCCTTTATGAATATATAAATATTTTTAAAAATAAAATAGATTATTTTTAAATTTAAATTTTATAAAATAATCTTAAATATTATTAATATATTATTTAATATTTAAAATAAGAGGGTCCATAGTCAATGTTATACAAACTTGATTAAAAAGTGAAAAATCTAATGGAATTGACATAGTGCTTGCTCAAATATACAATTGCTTGGATTTAAAGAATGTTATTTGCTGTTAGTTATATGTTGCCTCTCTCTCTTTTGATACAAGATATGATTGCTTGGACAAAGCATTTGACAATCCTTTGTTGGTTTTTAGATTTATGTATAATGTTGAAATCAAAATAGAATTGAGGCATATTTCATGGAGTTTAGTAATAATTTAAAATACAAATTGATATGAAATATTTAAGATTTATATATATATATATATATATATATATATATATATTAGATGTAAAGCACCTTTAAATAAATGGTGCCATTTTTTAAAGGAATCTACAATAGCAAAGAGTTCTTTATCATAGAATTTATAATTGACCTTAGCAGCTAAAAAATTTTTAGAATAAAATACAACTAGATGAAATTTTTTGTCTTTTTGTTTTTATAATAGCACATCTTTTAGTGCAAAATCCAATACATTGGTTCCCATGTAAAAAAAAATTATAAAATTTGGATGTATTAAAATTAGAATTGTAATAAAAGCCATTTCAAAATCTTGAAAAGCCTTTTCTATTTGAAGCCCTTATTTCAACTTATCCTTGTATATCAATTGAATAAGTAAAATAGCTACTTGAGAATAATTCTTAACAAATATCTAACAAAAATTAACAAATTCAAAAAAATATTCTACACCTCATACTGTCTTATAGATTGTCCAATCTTCAAATCTATTATTAAATCTTTATTTGATATAATATATCTAAAAAATTCTATCTCTAGCTAATAAAATATATATTTCTCTAATTTGGCATATAAGCCTATATCTCTTAATTTTTGTAGTCACAATCTTACATATTTTTTATATTCTTTAAGACTTTTTGAACAGATTAAAATATCCTTGAGGTAGAAAATAACAAATTTATTTAAAAACTCTGAAAAGACATCATTCATTCAGTGTTGGAATATAGTTGGTACATTTGTTAGTTCAAAACGCATGATATTGTATTCAAAATATTCATACCTTGTCAAAAATGTTATCTTCTGTTCCTCTCTTTTTTTTATGTGTACTAAATTATAAGCTCCATAAAGATCAATCTTTGTATAGATCTTTATTTGATCCAATTGTTCAAAGAGTCTTGATATCAATAATAATAGATAATGATTTTTTATCATTATCTTATTTAAATTCCAATAATCAATGCATATTTGTAAGGATTCATCTTTCTTCTTTATAAAAAATATAAGTACTTCAACAAGTGATTTTGAATATTAAATAAAAAATTTAGAAAGATTTTTATCAATGTATTTCCATAAGATTATTAACACTATTTGTGAAAGATTGAATATTGGTTTAAATGGTGGTTGAATTCTTTTTTTACAATTCTATAGCACAATCATATAATCAATATTCTAGTAGCTTGTTTGTATTTTTTTTTCAAAAATATCTTTGAAGTTTTAATATTAAATTGGAATATCTTATAAAATTTGTTCAATTGAATTTTTTTATTGAAATAGCATACATTACAAATGCAACACCATTATTTTTTTTTATATAAAAGTGGTAGCTTCAAAAAATAAAAGTATAATATGTTTCTTCCTTTGATATTTTGATCTTGAAGAAACTTTGCACACATTTCAATCAATATTAGGATTATATAACTTGAACTAAGGAAGTTCAATGACAACAAGATTTGTAGAATATAGAATAATATTGGAGATAATATATAATACTTGGTCTCCTAATACCACTTGCAATGGTTGTATTTCTTCAATAATATCCTCTAATGCAAATGTTTGTCCACCAATGACTTTAATAAGTGTAGAATGAATCTTCTTCATTAATACTAAGTCATATTTAGTTGCAAAATTTTTATTTATGAAACATGTTGAGGCTTCAATATCCAAAAGGGCTTTAATAGAAATCTCACAACTTATAATTTTTGTATGTACATGAAGTGTAAAACAAGGTGTAGGATCTAAAAGTAGAAGAAACCTTTTTTTAGTAATTGGAATTTGGTGGTATTTAATTATATGGTTTTTATTATGACTAAATGTTCTTATTTTTTTAATTTAGGTAATTTTAGAATTAATGTCACACTTTGTGCTTTGAACCTCTTAAACTTGTTCAGACAATTTATTGCTTTGTGATTAGGCTATCTATAATATAAATACAACTTTTCTTACCAATATCTATTCTTTTCTATTTGTGTTAGTGGCTTAAATTAAATCACATAGACTTGCATAGATTTTGGGCCCATTAAATGCTTCTCTAATATTATTGAAGAAATGGCAATTACACTATAAGAATTATTATTAGAAATCCAATATCTTTCTTATAACAAGTGATAGCTTGAGATATGAGTTCTTTTAAATTATTAATTCTAGGCATTATAATCAATAAATTTTTTACATTGTCTTTTATACTATATCAAAACCAAGTCATAATTGTCTTATTATTCTAATCAAAGTCATATATAAGATATTGAAATTTTGCAACATAAATTGTAATTGAACGTGATTTTTATTACAAGTTTTATATCTTCTTTTTTGTCACCTTTTCTCAATCACTATTTCCAAATGCAACAATAAATCTTTTCATAAAAGCCTTTAGATTGCATAATATTGAAGAATATTTTTTCAATAATAGAACAAATTACAAATGAATACTTTTCTACAAAAGAGTACCTACAAAAGCAACTTAAGTAAAGCCATCTAAATAATAAAAAAAGATATAACTGTAAATAGATTTATACTTGTTGCACAAAGTCTTGAAAATTAGATCTTATTCTATTAAACTTGTGTAGTATGCTAGCCTTTGGTTCTTTTGTAATAATCCTTGAAACAACTGTAGAGGTCATATGTGGCAGAGATATAGTACTTGCTTCTTTCAATCAAACAACTTCTTATTGCAAACTATGAATCTCTTATCTACCTTCTTTATACATTAAATTGATCTGAGATTTTTTACTTGGATTCCAAAAGAATGCAATCTCTTCTCTTAAACTATCCATAAGAACTTGAAGATTTGCTAGATTTATTATTATATTTTCTACTTTTTAGAATGCACTATCCATGACTTGATCTACTTTCATATTTATAAAATAGATAGATGAGATTTTAAGAAAGTTAAGAATTTTGTTTCAATAAATTATAATATAATTATTTATTTTTCAAGAAAAGAAACTAAAAGCTTTTATCTTAATTGCCTCATATTCCATTTTAATTTCTTAAAAATTAATTTTTATTGGAAAAAAAAAAAAAAAAAAAAAAAAAAAAAAAAAATCTTGAATAGCTACAAATATATCATATAAGAAATTTCTTATCTAAGGTGGCTTTTATTGAATATAGTTATTCAATCTAGCACAATTTTTTAAATACTTTAGTGATATCTTTTTTATTTTATTTTATTAAATTATTTTATTTTATTATTTTATTTTATTATAAATTTTCTAATCTATAATATATTCAATCAATATAAATTTCTACAAAAATCTATTGTATCTCTTTTGTTTTATTTTGTTATTTTTTAATCCATCTATCTCTTTCTTTATTGTCAATTATAAATAAATATCATTAATCTATTCACCAACTTATTCCAAGTTACTTTAAATCCACACAATCTTAAATAATAAAGTATATTTGGCAATGATTTTTCAAAAAAAGTCTCTTATGCAAACTAAATCCAAATATCTAAAAGTTTAATTTAAAACTTTTAACAAAAAAAAGTTAGTTTTTAATTCTTGCCTTAGATTCTATCTAATAAACATAAAAAATTAGATAGAGTAGAAATGGTCCAAGTTTTTATTTTAATATTCTAAAATTAATTTGAATAAAATCAAAACATCTCCATAATAAATACCTTTGAAAAAACTTTATACAAGATATATTGGTTTATAGATCCAAGAAATAAAATAGATATACTAATAAATAAAAAATTATAAAAATTTTAATTATTTAAAAAAATTAATAATTATTTAATATTAATAAAAAAATTTAATATTAATATTTTAATATTAAATATATCAATTCTAATTAGTATTAGTAAAAATAATAATCTAAAAATTAATAAAAAATATCATTTTTATAAAATTTAGATTTAAAATTATAATTAATAAAAAAATAATACCATATTTAATTAAGATTGATTATTTATCTTTTAAAATTAGTTCTCTAAAGTCAATCCAATCAACACTAAATTCTAAATTAAAAGTAATATACATGTTATAATATCAAAAATAATAATTATTTATTAAAATTTATAAATTCATCTAAGTTTTTATTTTAATATTTAAAATTTATATATATATATATATATATATATATAGTTAAAACATATTAGCATAGTTGGTGAATCATCCAACACCATAAGTTAAAAGTATAAATAATTTTAAAAGTAACAGCTAAAAATTTGTAATAATATGATTCTTTTAAATATTCTAAGTTGATTGTTTTTAAAATCATTTTTAATAAAATCTTATATTAGTCAATAAAAGTATATGAAATTTTATTTTAAATTAAAATTATAAATTTTTTTCTAAAAATATCTTTAATATTTTATTATTATAATATATTTTTATAATTTAAAAATAATATTTGATCTTATTTTCTAATTTTTATTTTTTAGATATTTTTTGTAAAAAATCTTAATCTGAAAGAAACTAAGTTAGCTAGCAAATAGAAGTGATAATAGAAAAGTTTTCTTTGACTACTTGAATACTTTTTTTGATTAAAATAAAATAAGACAATATTTTTGAAATTAAGCTATTCTTTGATTATATGTATAATTTTGATTTTAATGTGTTGGAACTAATATTATTGATTACCATAGAATTAGACCATATTTTTTAATAAAATGGTAATTTATCTATAAAAATAGAATCTTTAGACAACTTCTATATAGAAATATTTTTAGATTTAAAAAATTGTAACTTATTTAGGTGTAATTGAGAAGTATTTTATTTTTATATAAATCCAAAAAATCCATAATCTTATAGTAAAAAAATATAAAATATCAAAAAAAACTAAAAAATTGATATTTTCTAAAATTATATATTATTTTAAAAAAATTAAAAAATAAAATAATTTAGAGAAGATTATCAAAGAACTTAAAAATGAAGTAAAAAATAAAAAATAAAAACTTATGAATTTCATTAAAAGTCAAGGTAAATTGTAGATGGCCAAAAGCATCTTTGGCTTTAGAAAAGAGATACAAATTAGATGGCACACTAAGATTCTTCATATAGATTTGATAATTTACACCCCTCTGTTTCTATAAAGAGTTTAGGTAAATAGAAAAGCTTTATTCTCAACTCCCACATGCATGATTGAAGACAATGAACACTATTTTCTCATCTGTTTTTTAAATTAATGCAATATTTTTTCTATGTTTGTGACAAAGAAACAAAATAAGTACAAAAGAACAATGTCATCGAATTCGATGCTAGTGATTTAAGTGGCTTTCAGAGGGCTGGGGGACGGATGAATCTGCAATGACAAGCCGGGTTTTGGGGTGACACTGTTCTAATAGTGTTTTGGTACCAACACAGAGTTTCGGCGATTGGATGTGGAGCATTTTCCTTGCGAGGAGGGAGGAGATGCTGATCCCAGCCATGGTAACCCAGTGTTGGTTTCTCACTTACGTTAAGAAACAGTGAGAAGCCACACATGGCAAGCACGGCAAGTGCATGAAAGCTGCACATGTGAAGAACATGCGAGTAGCCTTGTCCACAGCAGAATGTGCGCTGCTCTCATGGCCGCATGCAAGAAAACTCCATACGTCGTTGATATCAAGAGGAGAGTTGGCTCAGCGATTGTGAGCTTGACATGGTTGAAGGGCAGGTTTTGGACAATACCTGAGACATTGTAGGCAGCATCCATGGAGGACGGCTCATGTGCCCATTGTCTCGAAGGTCGTTGCACTCACAACAAGATTTGCCCTGAGGTACATCCAACTGAAGTGTACGAGACTTCGCATTTTTCTCGCGACTTTGTTGCCAACATTGTAAGTTCTGGGTTCATTTGTATATCAGCCGCATGTGCACATCGGGTTTAGAAACCGTCGCGGAAATGTGCTGATTCGAACGTCGGGAACTGGCACTTGAAAGGGGTGAGTGGTGTGTAAACAGAGACGGTTAAGCATTGCGGCTGAGGTCTTAACTCGATCACAATTTGATGTGCCTGGACGAGCCTACCAGTGGCCTTGACAGGCATGTTAAGATTCCGTAGAAGGGTCACACTGACATTCTTTACTTGAAAAAGTCTAGTTGTTTCAATCGTATATGCTAGATGACGTCCACAGAATAGCTGTGTGCTTGCCAACGTTACTTGAGTCATGATTTACGCTTCCAATTGTGTGCAATGCTGCTGCTTTTTTTGTTACGTCGAAGCTCAGAAACTTGGCCAGAGATGGGAAAACGATAATAGTGTGCGTGCGTCGACCTAGCAGCGAGGTGTTCAACTCCTTTGAGACCCTTTTTCTAGTTATCTGAAGGACGAACCATCTACTTCGGACCCACATCTAAAGCTGTAGAGGTGTGCACTCTTACTACATCTTCCATAGCCACACAACACTTGAGGTGCATGTGTCTTCGTATCCAACCTAAGTGTAACTCTATGTGTGAGAAATCCCGTTTATTGTTTCTACTTTCACGATGATTCTGCATATTGCAATTGTTTTGTTGTTTATAGTTCGATCAAAGAACAGATACTGTAATGTACTGAAGTGGCTGTTGTCGGTGGATGTTCACGAGTGGAATTTTGTCTACACTAATTTGTGGCTGTGGGATTCCCCTCTCCTTTGCTGCAATACCCCAAGGAGAATTGAATTCGGCTTATCAACCCAGAATTTGATGATCAAGAGCTCGACAGTTTTCTGATCAAGGTATGCTTCTACGTCAAGCTTTTGTGTTTGTGCTTGTTCATATTGCTTTCATTTCCAGGACTATGGCATGTCCGAGCATGTCTCCTTTTGAATATTTTGAGACCTTGGGAATTAAGAACTATTCAGAAATTATAGTTAATAAGAGATTATCGACGCGTATATATATTCAGCTGCTACGTACAATGCTAATGAGAAGATTCAATGCATATCGAACAAAGTAAGTCTTAATACCCTATCAATCGTCTAAACATAGCGACTTTGGATGAACTCACTTCCCTTGGTAGTTGGACATGAATATCAGTTTCAGGACAAGTTTTCCATTGATTTACAAATGGTGACAGAACCGGCAGCATACAACAATGTCTGATAAGTTATGAAGTTCACGCAGGTTCTTCCGCGATTACCACATGTTTCTACCGATTTGTGTGTGTTTATATGGTGGACTACTGTTGAACCAGCATGGTAGTCAACCAGGATTCTTCACCCAAACATGCGCCCCCACGAATGTTTGCACTCTATGAAACTCCGTCAGAGTGCGTTCTGAAACTACAAAGAAATGAAGTTTGTGCACATGGGGCACAAGAGAGAATCGACCATAAGCCGAAAGTAAGAATGATGTAACAATTACTCCCAAGGAAACTGTGTGATAGCAATCCAAGAGTGGGTTCTATGGCACTCTTGACTGAGTTCTTAATGTTTGTCTATTGGGGGCTTTCCTTTTCTGAGGTATGTAAAGTCTGAGTCAGTATTGTGATTCTGTGGATCTCTTCGTTAAATAAGTATAAGCAGAATGTTCTGGCATGAATTTTGAGCCATGTTGCTTTCAAACCTTGTCATCTTTGCAAGAATGTCATGCTGAGGTGTCATGCTCACAGTATACCTGTGCTCAGATATTCAGTCGTGATAGACTGAACGGTCGTTGTGGTGTGGAAATATTCATCTTTCTTACTCAAATTCTTCTGCACTGAACCTGTTCTTCATTTCTTTTTCGACCACCTCTGACATGTGACATAGCTACATAATCGTTGTATGAGTCTTAAATCCGTCAAAGGAACAGAGAGATGTAGTTGTAACTACTTCTGTAATTATAAATATAATGACTTGATACTAGTAGTAATATTATACACATTAATATGAAGTAGCAAATCTAACAGTTCGCTTCATTGCCATATACTGAAACATCCTGAAATTGTTGATGGCATTTAAATATATCATGAAATTGTAGTAATTTGTAGTTATGGGTCCTTAAAACAAAATCAAGAATAAAACATAGAGAAATAATTGGTAAGCTCAAATCACAATAAAAAGATGTGAATGAAATCAAGGAATTGATTTTAAAGGAACTTTTGCACTTACAATAAGATGAAAATTTATACAACTAGTTATTATTTTGGTAGCTTTAAAATAATAATCTGTATAGATGTTAAAATAATTCTTTTTTGTAGGCATATTGAAGAAGATATATATATATATATATATATATATGTATAATAAAAACTCTTAGATGTATAAACATGAAACATTTTCAAGTTGTATATAAACAAAAATTTCTTTTGCTCAAACTAAAACATAGTTTGTATAGACAATGCAACAAAATCAACTCCAATCTTCTTTAAAAATAACAAAGAAAATATAAAATTGACATTAATTTTTAATATATATATTTTAAAATTTTTAGTTTTTATTAGTAACTTTTATACTAAATATATATGATTAAAAAAATTAAATAATATACATATAAAGAATATCAAATAATTAATGTATGTGTAATTTAAAATAAATAACTTGGATTTATAAATAAAAAGAATTGATTATAAAATTCATATAAAATAAATATATATTTATTAAAATAATTACAAAGATTTATTATTTAGAAACTTAGAATACAAAAATATTATTGCAACTTACATAGCAATTTAAAATATAATATATATTGGAATTTTTTATAAAAAAATTATATATGTATATATAGATTGCATAAATTTTTATTTAACAAAGACTAGAATACACATTGATTCTTCAACCTCACTTGTCATCAAATGCATGCACTACTTTCAAAAACACAATCTATAAGCTACACAAAATATATCTAGTTGCTAAGTTTATAGTTTTTATGACAAAAAATAATATTATATATTTTCATGTATAAACCATACTATAAATTTAGATAATAGAAGTCTTAAAAAAAATTAAAAATTAAAAATTAAAAAGACATATATCTCATAGAGTTTTAAAAAATATGACTTTATTTTATAATCTTCTTATAAAGATTAAATATAAGATACTTGTCAAAACTTGCATACAAGATATTATGATTAAGATGATTAGCAATTAAATTAGATTGTGATAAATCAAATTAAATCAAATTTATCTAATATAATAATTATAAAAATATAAAAATAAAATAAAAATATTTATTATATTTTTATTTTATATATAATATATTTATTTAAATATTAACTAAATAATAATAAAAAATAGAATTATTAATGTATAATACACTTGTATAAATAAGCAAGTAGATTCATTATAAATATTTTTAATTAATAGTAATATTTTATTTTTACTATTATTTAGATTATAAAATTAGTGTACATTAAAGGTGTATACTAAGAAAAGACTAAATATAATTAAATATAAATAAATATTAAGATCTAAAGTTCTATAACTACATTTTTAATGGTTGGCCTAGAGACTTATTAATAAATATTGTAAATACAATCTCCACTATAAATTTATATTATTAAAATTATATTTTTATTTTTATTGATAAATTATTAATAATAATAATAATAATAATAATAATAATATAATCTATTATTTATAGACTTATTTGAATACCTTGATTTATAAATATTGTAACAAGTAAACAAAAATATTAACATGGAACAATACATTTTTTAAACAATAGAATATGATATCTTGTTTCAAGTTCCAATTTCAATAAAAATATTATATTAGACTATAATATATTAATACATTCTATCAAATGCCTAGTTTTATTATATGTTCTACTATCTATTACTACTATGATTATTGTAAATAAATACACAAATTACCAAGAAATAGTTTTTAAACTATTAATAATTTATTTCTCTTTTAAATATTTATCTATGCATGTTTTATCAACTTGCAATCTAAGTTAAATAACTTTAATTAAAGCTAATAAAATAAAACCTATATATATATATATATATATATATATGTATATATAATTTGGTAATGGCACTACATACATATATATATATATATATATATATATATTAGATTAATTATATTCCAACTTCTAAATTCAAATTATTTTTAATAACTTTTAATTTGATATAATACAAGATTTGAAAAAAAATTAATTTAAAATGTGATATATATTTTTTTGAAATATTTTATATTATTATTTTAATTTATTGCATAGATTATAAGCATATCTAAGTAAATTCTTCTTCTTCTTCTTCTTCTTCTTTTGTTTTGATATTATCTTCATAAAAACTCCAAATAAAATGCAATTCAACTTTGTAAAAACTACAGACAAAATGCATGTATCCTTCTGACCAATGAAAGGGCTTGTTTATCTCCTTAGTTTTTATCCCAGTCTTAAGTCATATTATACGATGGATATGCAATTGATCTTTAATCCTGTTCCAAGCATATGAGTTAGAAGTACTAGAATTAGCTCATGCCATGAAAAGCCTGTTGGCTGAACAACAGAGCACGACGGCAGAATTGCTCATTCACGAATCAAGGTTAGTCAATCTTACAACGCTATTGTTAATAAGCTATGAAACATGTCAGACTACACAGTTCTTCAAGGGCAACATCAGGTTAACGTTGAGATAAGCGGTTTTCACTTGAAGTTTTCCAGCATTTTTTGTGATAACGTTTTTACTTCACCGACTGACACTTCTTCACCAAAAAAGCAGTTCTCCGAGTGCATCAGCAATCGAGTGACCCACTGGCTGTAGGCTGGAATACTCCTGGCAATGCCGTAAATTATGCACTTCTCATGCATTCGATATACCGCTTAAATCACTTGGGAAAGCTTCTCTAGTATTCTGTTCGCATTCCCGCAGGATTCTACTTGCACAACACTGTTTTGAAGAGTTCTAAGGTTCTTAAGTCTCGTATACTCGGTCACTGATTCTCACAGCATTTCGCCCTGAGAATGTTGATGAAATGCTTGCGTCAAAGCTCAACACGAGGAAATGCATTTTCAGTAAAGTAAGCATGCATTGGACACCATATATGAAGACATTCTATCACACACGACAACATATGCAGAGCACGTATTATATCTTCTCAACAAGCAGATGAGAATATTATTCATGTCACATCAGATATTTCCTCCGTTCGATGCGTATCAATCAGGATATTTACTGGTGGTGACTGTTGAGCAGGTCTCTCAAACTGGTGGTCAATGGTGTCCAATAGCGATGAGTTGAAACTGATGAGCAGTTTGATATGGTAGAAGAAGATTGAAAACTGCATAACAGAAGGAATAATTTATAAGAATTGGGTCACGTTAACAAGCACGCTACAGTCGTTGTGCATCATCGCATATTGGAACTGGAAAAAATTGGCATGTACTGAGTAGCTTCTGAGTTGTGTGATGCAGGGAGGATGAATCATGCGATGCTGTGCAGGAATGATCACCCTGCCCAAGCTGAAATTCGCAAGGAAATATTCATCTTCACCCTGCATTTTGCATGGATTCCTCGTCATCGCATCTCCTCACTCTGGAGCATCCGGAGGACTTTTCTGTTCACCACGCAGCATTCACAATCCTTCCATATCTGGCATCTATCTGTGCATTGGAATCTTTCGGTATGAATGTGGGTGAATATTTGTGAATATATTTGTGAATTAAATGCTCTGATATGATGTTGAGATGCTGCACACGTGAACAGCGATGGTGCCAGAAATTTTATTCTGGTTTCTAAGTTGGATTGTACAAATACTTAGATATTGCTCTTCAAATAATATTAATGTTAGTAGTGATAAAAAATAAAAAATAAAAAAGTATAATGTTTTTAAAAAACATTTTTTATAGAAATTTTATGTTTTGATAGTTCAAAAAATAAGAACAAAAAAGAAAAGAAAATGGTCCAAAATAAAAATAAAATAAAAATCCAAACATAAATTATCTAGTTGTATGGTTTTTTTAGGAATGTGTTAACAAGACATCACCCTTGTGTTAGCGAGACATCACCCCCCACTATTGAGATTCCAACCATGATTTGTTTTCCAATTTTTCCAAAGGGTCACTTCAAAGAGATGCCCTATTCTAGCACTAGTTGTATTCTTCAACCATTGTTCTCTCATCGTAGCCTTCTCCCTATAGATGTAGATAAAGTCAACTCTTTTTAGTTCTCCATTTGGATAATTGCCCTTCTTCATGTATTGTCTCTTCTAGACCATGTACTCTTCAACTTTTGCAACATCTTCTATTGCCTTTTAAGCTTCTTTAAAGTTTATATAAGAGGTGGGAGGTGGAGCTTCTAATGGCATTGTGTTGCAAGAGCAAGGGATCTTGTTAAACAAGGTCTTTGGATGAAGATGCAAGATTTTCAACTCATGTTAAAAATGAAAGGTGATGTCTTGCTAACACCCCATTTCTTTAATCTATTTGAATTTTAAAAAATAATGTATATATATATATATATATATATATATTGATTTTGAACAACAATAAAATTTTAAAACATAAGTATTATTTTATAGTTTTTAAAAAAAATTAATTTTAATTTTTGAAGTATAAATATTAATTAATAAATTTTCATTTATAGTAAAATTTTGCTAATGCTACCACCAAAGCTTAGAAAAATTTAAGCTTTCTTAATTCTACACATGTTATGTGTAGACATTATCAGAGCTCAACCAACAGATTTTTTTTATTTTATATTATGCAAGATTTCATGTAAACCTATCTTCTAAAGCCAATAACTACCTTGCTAAAAATTCAAAATAAGATTTTATTTATGTTCAATACTTTGGATTTTTATTATTTTTTATTATTTATTTTTATACCCTATTTATTTTTAATAATTTTATTATCTTTATTATTTGTTGCATGTTGCAATTCTATAAAATCCCTCTTATTTCTTGTAATCATCTTCCAGCCACCCTCAACATAATGGTAGCAAATAAGAGACAACTTCTTTTTAAAGTTACGAACTGTTAATTTTGATTTGTAATATTTCTCAATATAAATCTAACCATACAATCTGTGAAAGTTAGTAAGAAGACAGTAAGGCCCTACATTGATTATGTGTAGTTATGGTTTTTTATTGTTTCTAATAATCCATAGAAGGGGGGGGGGGGGACATTATTTTTACAACGATTTCTGTCAGATTTGGCAGGTTGTCTATGTCATAGCAATTTCTATGTAAATAAATAGGTTTCTTTTATTTTAGAAATACTCCAATCTTTAAATCAAATCAAATAATATAGAAATTTATTTCCTATACTTATTTGTATCATGCTTGAATATCAGTAAAATAATATTTCTTCCTTTCACAAGATTATAAATAAACTTTACCACTTGAAAGATTTCATTTTAAAAAATGGAACATGTTGTTTTCTTCCCTTTGATTAATATCACTCTTGATAATCAACAACACCCTGTTTATATATTCAAATAGGATATTTATTCTTTATAATCTTTATATTTTAAAATTTTATGGATTCGAGGCATATTTATAATAATTATCTTTATCAAAGTCTCATTAATTATGGATATCATTACATATTCCCAATTATTCTTTTGATGCCCTTTTAAGAATATGTGCACTTCTTTTCAAAGAATATATACACCATATAACTATTTTATTATTAATTTATTTACAGAATTTTCTAAAATATACACAAGAAAAATCCAACTTGATTAAAATGCTTAAAAGTACTGAATAGAAAAGAAAAATATCATTAAAAAAATAATATGAAGTGACATGTGTTGTCATCAAAAAAAGCCTTCAAATTGCTGTACAATCATAAAAACCATATCATGTTACATCTGTTTCAACATTGTATTTTATAGAAATCAAAACACTTCCCAAATTTAAAGGCATCTAACAAAACCAATATTGCAATAAAACGAAAGAACTCAAATGATCTTCCTTTGACCGCCGGTCGTAAAAGTTCCGTCGAAAAGTTCCGACGACGACGATCGACGATCGGCGCAGTTGGGCGTGGGCCACAATCTTCGTCGTCGTCTTCGTCACTTTCGAGTTGGGCACAGCAGGCAGTTACAGTTCAGTGATGGGTCCCTGCCCCGGACTGCAACAAAATGGTTTGCTAATCCAACATCCATGGCCGAATCCGAAAGCAATAAAGAGCAAAAAAGAGCAGAAGAAAAAGCATCTCACGTGAAGTTGCGACCTCACAAATCAAACCGTGCAATATACTCGCCTAGTGGACTATCTGCTGCTGTGGCTAGTTCCATGGGAGGAGTAACAAGTGGCGAAAAGGAAGGAGAATTGCAGAGCGGATCGTCGAAGGCGGCAACGCGAAGGGCAGGTTCAGGAAAAGGGCTTCCGAGCTTCGCCGCCACCTTCACGCTTAAGGTAAATTGGGAAAAGAAACCGGTTGACATGCTTTTTACGTAGCAGGGAAACCGAAAAGTTACAGGGTGGTAGCAGGAAAGATTCAGGATAGGCCTCAGACAAAACAGAACAAACATTTTGCTCTTTTCAGTGAAGTCTGGGGCCCACCACGAACCAGGAATCCCTCATCAGATTCCGTCCTAGCTCGTTCGCAGTAAACTCCTTAGCCACCATCTCCCCAGGTGAACCCGGCCACTGCTCCACTCAGCTCAACCTTCTGCCTTGTCTTGCCGCCTAAAGATTCATGCGTACTCCCTTTCTTTCGTATGCTGAACACAAGCTTCCCGTCGTAAAAAATTGAATCTATCAGTAGCAATCGGAACCCTCGGCTGGTCGCTTCACCCATTCTCTCCCCAGGCAAGTCCGTCCCCGGAGCATTATGTTGTGTGGGGGGTTTTGGTTGTGGCGGTGCGTTCGTGGGTTTAAGGAATTGGCCGGGATTCGGTTCGCGTGTGAACTGGGTGTGTTTGGGAAGGGGGTTTGTGTTGCGGCTCCTCGTGTTCGTTGCAATGGTTTCGCTCTCGCTTGGGCTGTTGTGTCCGTGCGTCCGAGTCGTGGGATTCTTTCTGACTTTCAGCATAACTCTGTTTGGCGTGCAGGGAGGTGCTGAGCTTCGCGAGGGTTTTTGTGGCAGGGTTGGTTATTGACGGGTGTTTGGAACGCGACGGTCATGTAGTAATTCAATTGGGTGGGCAAGGGAGGTGAGAAGCTAGCTACTCGTGTGCGGCACCCGCGGAGAGGCTTTGGGGATGGCGGCCATCCAGATGTCGAGGCTCCATGCCGCGCATTCGTGCACCGTTGCGAGCCAGTGCAATTTGTCGACAGAGAAGGCGCGAAGTCGCGTGGCGAAAGCTCCGTGTTCGCTTTCCTCGTCCGGCAGCCTGAGCCGAGGAGCGTGGGCCGGCGATTTGGGGCAGATCAAGGTGGAGAGCAGGAAGAGGGTGTGGTCGCCGGTGGCAGTTTGTGGTGCTTCCGCATCTGCGAGGTCGGAGGACGTCGAGGACGATGGAGCGAGCAGCATGGAATGGCCGAGTCCGACGAGCGAGAATCCCATGGAAGAGTGGCTGCGAAAGGGCGACGAGCGCGAGGGTGATGCGTGGAGGGAGGAATGCGGGGTGGTGGCTATCTTTGGAGATCCGGAGGCCAGCAGGCTGTGTTATTTGTCTCTGCACGCTTTGCAACACAGGGGCCAGGAGGGCGCTGGAATAGTGACGGCCAACGAGCATACTTTGCATGCCGTGACGGGTACGGGGACCGCTTGTCATGCTTGCTGTTTGTTTTTCTTCTGTTTCGGGGTGTGGCGGAGATGAGTGATTGTGTCCTGGTTAGGGTTCCAGTGTGTTCTGTGGGTATGTGTTCTGATGTTGGTGATTTGCACGGCGACTCCAGGCATGGGGCTGGTAAGCGAAGTCTTCGACGAGCGCAAGCTGAAGAAGCTACCTGGGACTTCCGCCATCGGGCATGTGAGGTATGCTACCGCAGGAGCCTCCGTGCTGAAGAATGTGCAGCCGTTTGTGGCTGGATATAGGTTCGGGTCGCTGGCACTGGCGCACAACGGGAATTTGGTGAACTACTCGTCCTTGAGGGCGAGGCTGGAGGAGAATGGCTCCATATTCAACACGTCGTCGGATACGGAGGTAGGCCGACACATTCAGTTCCCATGTAGTGGATGTAGTGGGAGGTTGTTGTATGCTCTGGCGTGTGGCTAGGTTTTCTTGGACAATTGTGTGGGGGACTGATTTCCTTGCGTCCTGCGGCTGTTTTGACGGCAGCGGGGCTTTGATGTTGTTGTTGTTGGTGATTATGATGGTGATGATGATCCGGGTTTACCTTTGAACCAGCTCCTCTGGGGTTTGAGGTGGACGAGTGCCATCTCTCCTGAACCTCTAGTTGTGGTGAACCACGGAGGAAGGCCGTTGCCCAGGCAGGGCCTTCTGCGAGCTGCAGTTGTAGGGGTTATGACTGGCGGGTAACTGTGTGCATGATGGGACTGAGGTCGTAGGAAAGGGGACGAAAGAGCTTGAGCCCGAGGATTACTCTGGTTCGGACCTTGAGCCTGGCAGGCTTGGAATCGAGGTCGTGTTGTTGGCTTTGGTCTGAGGGGACGCGCTGGTTGGTGTCGCAGGTTATTCTTCACCTGATCGCCATATCGAAGAAGCGTCCGTTTGTGGCTCGCCTGGTGGATGCGTGCGAGCAGCTGGAGGGAGCGTATTCTCTCGTGTTCCTGTCAGAAGACAAGGTGGTTGCGGTCCGGGACCCTCATGGATTCCGACCGTTGGTGATGGGCAGGAAGAGCAATGGAGCTTACGTGTTCGCTTCAGAAACGTGTGCCCTGGACCTCATCGAGGCCGAGTACGTGCGCGAGGTGAGCGGTTTGACAGGCGACGGTTGTGGGATCTTAGAGCGGGCGAGGCTTTGATGGGATTTGCAGTGAGGAGGAGGTTGACATTGTTGGTTGGTTATGTGTGTGAAGGTCCAACCTGGAGAAATGGTGGTGATCGACAAGAACGAGGGGTACAGCTCCTCATGCCTGATGCCCAGAGTGGAGCGGAAGGCGTGCATCTTCGAGCACATCTACTTCGCGCAGCCGAACTCGATCGTGTTTGGCAGGTCCGTGTACGACTCGCGATACGAGTATGGGCGAATATTGGCCGAGACGGCGCCCGTGGAGTGCGACGTCGTGATCGCGATACCGGACTCGGGAGTGGTCGCTGCGCTGGGTTATGCGGCGCAAGCAAACGTTCCGTTTCAGCAAGGTCTGATTAGGTCGCACTACGTGGGTCGGACGTTCATCGAGCCATCTCAGAAGATCAGGGACTTTGGTGTGAAGTTGAAGCTGGCACCGGTTGCTCACGTGCTGAAGGGGAAGCGAGTGGTGGTGATCGACGACTCCATCGTCCGTGGGACTACCTCCATCAAGATAGTGAGACTGCTGAAGGAGGCTGGGGCCAAGGAGGTGCACATGAGGATTGCGAGTCCTCCCATCACCGGGTCTTGCTACTATGGTGTGGACACTCCGAGCAAGGAGGAGCTGATCTCCTACAGGTGCCATTCACATTGTTGGATGCCGGGGAGTGTTAGGGTGACGTGATTGGTGTGCGGCGAGTCTTTCTTGAATGTGGGGAATTGGTATTTCAAGGAGGTGGGTAGGAGGGCATGTAAAGGACCCAAGTAGCCGGGTATGTAGCGTCGGGAGTAGCTGATGGCAACGTATGTGAGTTTGCCTGTTGATGTCTGTAGGCATGGGGTGTTGCGTGGCTGTGGAAGGAGCGCTGTTGGTGTGCTCCAACAGCGAGTGGCAATTGAAATGTGGTAGCATGGTGTTTCTGTGGTGGTGAGCGTTTATTGTGTGCACGCCATGTTGATGCGTTTCCGTGGGTGTTGTGTGAAGGCTGAACGTGGAGGACACGAGGAAGGTGCTTGGTGCAGACTCGCTGGCGTTTTTGCCGCTTGAGCGACTGAGGGGGATGCTGGAGGACGAGGCCCCGAAGTTTTGTGACGCGTGCTTCTCGGGGGCGTACGCGGTTCCTCCAAGGGACTTGACCAAGTTCAAGGAGGAGAAGTTGAAGCCTGTGCTGGTCGTGAACGAGGGCTTCGAGGGGAAGATCGAGGCAACTGCAGAAGAGGCCCAGGCTGCGGAGGAAGAGGCTTCTGCTGCCGGCCAGGCACCACCTGTTGTGGCTGCTTGAGAGGGTGGAGTGGGGTCATTGAGGGCTGTGCATGGTTTGCGTCTTCCGCGAATTTTGTAGGTGGCTTGCTTCTGGCTGTGCCGATGAAGCTTGAGGTGATCGTGTGGTCACGAGGCTGCGAGCACGCGGTTGACTTTGTCAGGAATGGTCTGGAGATGGAGGAGCTACGACAGAGTGCAACAAAGAGCGTGACAGTTGGTTAGGGAGAGGCTGAAAGATAGGCGAGGGCGGTCGTTCTTAGGTGGTATCGGCAGTGGCCATCCGTGGATCCTGGTATGTATTCTGGGCAGTTTGGAGGCCGGAAGAGAAACGGTGGATCAGCAGGTTCTGGTCGGGAGTAGCGCGCGTCTCGGGTGCCCTTGTTGTTTCATTCCGGTGGGCACGTGATTCAGATTTGCAGTCGAACAGTTTGTTAAGTTTGATGAAGCAGACTTGCTGAAGGAAGAATTCCATTTGCAGGATTTTTTGTGGTGATTAGTTGGGTGTTGTGATGATGGAATGGCCGTCGTTGTGGGACTGCCGTCTGGGATGTGCTAGTTGCCGTGTGTGCATGCCATGTTTGTGTAGCTTGGTAGCATAAGTAGTGCGCAGGCAGGTCGATTGCAGCAATGGTAGGGATGCGGAGAGTTGCGTAGTCATGGTTGGTGCGACTTTTATTGGAGTTTGCGTGACCCGAGGTGTGAACGGTGATATACTACCGGTGCACGGTCCGGTGTTTGAGCGGGAGTGGACATCACGATGAAATATGGATGTTTCTTTTTGCGGGGACTGATCGCATTGCCGCATGTAACGTTAACGTAACCTTGAGCAACATAGTTATGCCGCTGATTTGTTCACTTTCTGTTTCGTTGGGAGATAGGTGCAACATCCAGTTTGGTAAATTCGGTGACGGGGTAACCTTGGTTGGGAGTGAATGGTCACATGTGGTGTTTGTACGTTGATTTGTCAAGCTCGCGTTTGAACTTGTGGGGAACTTGTCCCTGAAATGGGGCCCGCTGTACGTCGTGGGAATCCGCCACTGGTTGATGGGTTTTTGCTGGTAGACGGTAGTAGCTGGAACGTCCATACATGTGAACTGCGGCGGGTGTTAGTGTCTCAACCTCCCTAGGCTGGATGTATTGGGATGGCTATACTTGCAGCTGGATTGCAAGCCAAGATTCCAAAATTATCATTTTGGAACAATAAACTTTGTATTATATAATCACCTTCCTTTAAAATTTGGCATGTAACTTTTAAAATGCAAATCTAGATATTCCAACTACAAGACAAATTTTTCTAAGCTCAATAATCCAAAGTTCTTAATTAAGTTAGAAAAACTAAGGCTCCAATCAAATATAAGGATTCTTTCATTTAAAAAATGTGAATTATTTATTAAAAAATAATCTTTGGGGTTGCATGTAAAGGACCTTCTAAATTAGACAAAATATGCTATAAGTTATATACTAAGTTGTATAAAAAAAACAAGATATCTCTAAAGTGATGACCATTGCAGTGAACATGCATAACAGATATTCCACAAATTTCCTAAAGGGACAAATCCATCGGTTTGCAAAACTTGTCACCTGTCCACGAGGTTAGACCTACTGTGAATGTACGGATAGTGACAGAAACCTTGGCCTGCAATCCGGCTGCAAGTATAGCCATCCCAATACATCCAGCCTAGGGAGGTTGAGACACTAACACCCGCCGCAGTTCACATGTATGGACGTTCCAGCTACTACCGTCTACCAGCAAAAACCCATCAACCAGTGGCGGATTCCCACGACGTACAGCGGGCCCCATTTCAGGGACAAGTTCCCCACAAGTTCAAACGCGAGCTTGACAAATCAACGTACAAACACCACATGTGACCATTCACTCCCAACCAAGGTTACCCCGTCACCGAATTTACCAAACTGGATGTTGCACCTATCTCCCAACGAAACAGAAAGTGAACAAATCAGCGGCATAACTATGTTGCTCAAGGTTACGTTAACGTTACATGCGGCAATGCGATCAGTCCCCGCAAAAAGAAACATCCATATTTCATCGTGATGTCCACTCCCGCTCAAACACCGGACCGTGCACCGGTAGTATATCACCGTTCACACCTCGGGTCACGCAAACTCCAATAAAAGTCGCACCAACCATGACTACGCAACTCTCCGCATCCCTACCATTGCTGCAATCGACCTGCCTGCGCACTACTTATGCTACCAAGCTACACAAACATGGCATGCACACACGGCAACTAGCACATCCCAGACGGCAGTCCCACAACGACGGCCATTCCATCATCACAACACCCAACTAATCACCACAAAAAATCCTGCAAATGGAATTCTTCCTTCAGCAAGTCTGCTTCATCAAACTTAACAAACTGTTCGACTGCAAATCTGAATCACGTGCCCACCGGAATGAAACAACAAGGGCACCCGAGACGCGCGCTACTCCCGACCAGAACCTGCTGATCCACCGTTTCTCTTCCGGCCTCCAAACTGCCCAGAATACATACCAGGATCCACGGATGGCCACTGCCGATACCACCTAAGAACGACCGCCCTCGCCTATCTTTCAGCCTCTCCCTAACCAACTGTCACGCTCTTTGTTGCACTCTGTCGTAGCTCCTCCATCTCCAGACCATTCCTGACAAAGTCAACCGCGTGCTCGCAGCCTCGTGACCACACGATCACCTCAAGCTTCATCGGCACAGCCAGAAGCAAGCCACCTACAAAATTCGCGGAAGACGCAAACCATGCACAGCCCTCAATGACCCCACTCCACCCTCTCAAGCAGCCACAACAGGTGGTGCCTGGCCGGCAGCAGAAGCCTCTTCCTCCGCAGCCTGGGCCTCTTCTGCAGTTGCCTCGATCTTCCCCTCGAAGCCCTCGTTCACGACCAGCACAGGCTTCAACTTCTCCTCCTTGAACTTGGTCAAGTCCCTTGGAGGAACCGCGTACGCCCCCGAGAAGCACGCGTCACAAAACTTCGGGGCCTCGTCCTCCAGCATCCCCCTCAGTCGCTCAAGCGGCAAAAACGCCAGCGAGTCTGCACCAAGCACCTTCCTCGTGTCCTCCACGTTCAGCCTTCACACAACACCCACGGAAACGCATCAACATGGCGTGCACACAATAAACGCTCACCACCACAGAAACACCATGCTACCACATTTCAATTGCCACTCGCTGTTGGAGCACACCAACAGCGCTCCTTCCACAGCCACGCAACACCCCATGCCTACAGACATCAACAGGCAAACTCACATACGTTGCCATCAGCTACTCCCGACGCTACATACCCGGCTACTTGGGTCCTTTACATGCCCTCCTACCCACCTCCTTGAAATACCAATTCCCCACATTCAAGAAAGACTCGCCGCACACCAATCACGTCACCCTAACACTCCCCGGCATCCAACAATGTGAATGGCACCTGTAGGAGATCAGCTCCTCCTTGCTCGGAGTGTCCACACCATAGTAGCAAGACCCGGTGATGGGAGGACTCGCAATCCTCATGTGCACCTCCTTGGCCCCAGCCTCCTTCAGCAGTCTCACTATCTTGATGGAGGTAGTCCCACGGACGATGGAGTCGTCGATCACCACCACTCGCTTCCCCTTCAGCACGTGAGCAACCGGTGCCAGCTTCAACTTCACACCAAAGTCCCTGATCTTCTGAGATGGCTCGATGAACGTCCGACCCACGTAGTGCGACCTAATCAGACCTTGCTGAAACGGAACGTTTGCTTGCGCCGCATAACCCAGCGCAGCGACCACTCCCGAGTCCGGTATCGCGATCACGACGTCGCACTCCACGGGCGCCGTCTCGGCCAATATTCGCCCATACTCGTATCGCGAGTCGTACACGGACCTGCCAAACACGATCGAGTTCGGCTGCGCGAAGTAGATGTGCTCGAAGATGCACGCCTTCCGCTCCACTCTGGGCATCAGGCATGAGGAGCTGTACCCCTCGTTCTTGTCGATCACCACCATTTCTCCAGGTTGGACCTTCACACACATAACCAACCAACAATGTCAACCTCCTCCTCACTGCAAATCCCATCAAAGCCTCGCCCGCTCTAAGATCCCACAACCGTCGCCTGTCAAACCGCTCACCTCGCGCACGTACTCGGCCTCGATGAGGTCCAGGGCACACGTTTCTGAAGCGAACACGTAAGCTCCATTGCTCTTCCTGCCCATCACCAACGGTCGGAATCCATGAGGGTCCCGGACCGCAACCACCTTGTCTTCTGACAGGAACACGAGAGAATACGCTCCCTCCAGCTGCTCGCACGCATCCACCAGGCGAGCCACAAACGGACGCTTCTTCGATATGGCGATCAGGTGAAGAATAACCTGCGACACCAACCAGCGCGTCCCCTCAGACCAAAGCCAACAACACGACCTCGATTCCAAGCCTGCCAGGCTCAAGGTCCGAACCAGAGTAATCCTCGGGCTCAAGCTCTTTCGTCCCCTTTCCTACGACCTCAGTCCCATCATGCACACAGTTACCCGCCAGTCATAACCCCTACAACTGCAGCTCGCAGAAGGCCCTGCCTGGGCAACGGCCTTCCTCCGTGGTTCACCACAACTAGAGGTTCAGGAGAGATGGCACTCGTCCACCTCAAACCCCAGAGGAGCTGGTTCAAAGGTAAACCCGGATCATCATCACCATCATAATCACCAACAACAACAACATCAAAGCCCCGCTGCCGTCAAAACAGCCGCAGGACGCAAGGAAATCAGTCCCCCACACAATTGTCCAAGAAAACCTAGCCACACGCCAGAGCATACAACAACCTCCCACTACATCCACTACATGGGAACTGAATGTGTCGGCCTACCTCCGTATCCGACGACGTGTTGAATATGGAGCCATTCTCCTCCAGCCTCGCCCTCAAGGACGAGTAGTTCACCAAATTCCCGTTGTGCGCCAGTGCCAGCGACCCGAACCTATATCCAGCCACAAACGGCTGCACATTCTTCAGCACGGAGGCTCCTGCGGTAGCATACCTCACATGCCCGATGGCGGAAGTCCCAGGTAGCTTCTTCAGCTTGCGCTCGTCGAAGACTTCGCTTACCAGCCCCATGCCTGGAGTCGCCGTGCAAATCACCAACATCAGAACACATACCCACAGAACACACTGGAACCCTAACCAGGACACAATCACTCATCTCCGCCACACCCCGAAACAGAAGAAAAACAAACAGCAAGCATGACAAGCGGTCCCCGTACCCGTCACGGCATGCAAAGTATGCTCGTTGGCCGTCACTATTCCAGCGCCCTCCTGGCCCCTGTGTTGCAAAGCGTGCAGAGACAAATAACACAGCCTGCTGGCCTCCGGATCTCCAAAGATAGCCACCACCCCGCATTCCTCCCTCCACGCATCACCCTCGCGCTCGTCGCCCTTTCGCAGCCACTCTTCCATGGGATTCTCGCTCGTCGGACTCGGCCATTCCATGCTGCTCGCTCCATCGTCCTCGACGTCCTCCGACCTCGCAGATGCGGAAGCACCACAAACTGCCACCGGCGACCACACCCTCTTCCTGCTCTCCACCTTGATCTGCCCCAAATCGCCGGCCCACGCTCCTCGGCTCAGGCTGCCGGACGAGGAAAGCGAACACGGAGCTTTCGCCACGCGACTTCGCGCCTTCTCTGTCGACAAATTGCACTGGCTCGCAACGGTGCACGAATGCGCGGCATGGAGCCTCGACATCTGGATGGCCGCCATCCCCAAAGCCTCTCCGCGGGTGCCGCACACGAGTAGCTAGCTTCTCACCTCCCTTGCCCACCCAATTGAATTACTACATGACCGTCGCGTTCCAAACACCCGTCAATAACCAACCCTGCCACAAAAACCCTCGCGAAGCTCAGCACCTCCCTGCACGCCAAACAGAGTTATGCTGAAAGTCAGAAAGAATCCCACGACTCGGACGCACGGACACAACAGCCCAAGCGAGAGCGAAACCATTGCAACGAACACGAGGAGCCGCAACACAAACCCCCTTCCCAAACACACCCAGTTCACACGCGAACCGAATCCCGGCCAATTCCTTAAACCCACGAACGCACCGCCACAACCAAAACCCCCCACACAACATAATGCTCCGGGGACGGACTTGCCTGGGGAGAGAATGGGTGAAGCGACCAGCCGAGGGTTCCGAACGTCAAATTGACAGCTCGCATTCCCGAACAGGAAGTTAAGATAGAACCCAACAATCTTTGTGACGGCGCTGGAAGGCAAGTGGTTGTGCTCGGTGGAGTAGTTGCGGTGTGTGACTGGAGAATCTCGGGGCTGTGGCTTCTGAGTGACTACTGTAGGGATGATTGTGTCCCCTCAAAGATGGAATTGGTGTGTTGTTGGAGAGATTGAAGCCGCGCCGCTGCTCGACGGCGCTTCCGCAGCACCTTTGATGGTGCAATTCTTGGAAAGTGGGTGGTGTCGTAAGGATCTCTGACTTCTTCTGGGGATTCGATGCCCTTTCTGAACCCCTAGTTGCCGAGGGGCGGCGGCTATACCCCATTCCCGCGTATTCTAGCTGCCGCGAGGTGACGGCGTCTGCCGCCTGGGAGGTTTCTTAGTGCATATTCTGTTGCTACTGTGTGAACGAGTTTTTTCAGATTTGGCAGACTTGTGCAAGTTTCTCTTTAAGTTTTTAGTGTTTATTGGTGAGGAATTTGTGAATGTATGTGATATTTCAAAATAAATATTTTTATGATCTGTTTTTTTATGAAGAAAACTTTTTGCAATAATTGTTTTAACATCTTCCTTTTTAAGTCAGTTAGCTTCATTGTGTTGGATATGTATATATTTTTGTATGTAATTTGGAATCGTAATGTTTACCTTTTTGTAATTTTATTTCCACTTATTCCTAATTTTAATTATCATGTTTTATCTTTTGAATATAAGTTTATTATCATACAAAGTCAAGCCACTAGATTTTGTTTTGTTGTTCAAATGTGTGTGATGATTGCTACCTATTTTAAGTTGGATGAGTTTATTTTGTATATATATATTTATATATTTACACACACACATACATATATGAAAAAAGAAAAAAACATATTGATATTTAAGACATATATTTTATTATCTTAAATTTCTTAAAAATGGAAGTTTCAGACATTTACATCTGACACCAAATAAATTAGTGGTTCTCTTGTTAATTGATGCATTGTTTTGTATGATATTCTACACATTTTTAGTTAGTATTCATAGAAAAACTCAGAATCTACTTATTAATAAATTTAGAAGATTGTTTTTAAAATCATAAAAATTAATTCATAAGTTGTTATTCTTTCAAATTGATTTATTTATTTAATGTAAAAATTTCTAAGATTTTATACTTCTCTTTTAATTTTAATTATAAATATTATTTTATAAATTTATATTTAAATTTTATTTTATTTATTTATTTTATATGAAATAGATAATTCTTTATCACAAAAGTTAATAGTTTTAGAGTATGGTTTTGATTATATGAATTTTATGACTAAATATATTAACTACCAACAAATATATGTAGAAGCATTTAATTCTTTTCATTTTATCTTAAAAAATGTTAAATCTTAATAACTATTAACAAAAAAATATCAAATATAAAATTAATATATTTTACTTAGTATTATAGTTATATAAATATGTCTATTTCTTATTTTTAATTAAATATAATAATAAAATTAAAGATTTGTGTAATTTTATGATTTTTGTTTGTTTTAATTAAACTAAATTTTTAAAATATTCAATAAACTCACAATCTATATCAATGGTTGCCCAACAAACCATAATAAGTTACTATTTATTTATACAAATATTTCTTCCAAAAAATTATTATGACTACAATAGACTGCTATTTGGTTATATTTAGTTACATATTGACCTACAAGAGGTTGTTTTGTGACCATGCATAATTTCTTTATAAAATATAATTATTACAAAAATAAATGATTTACAATTTAAATATGTAACTTGCTTTAGAATATATTTTAAAACCTATTTTAATATTTAAAAGATATATTTGCAATTAACAATCTCACTCAAATTTACTTTAATAAGGTGTTGAGATTTGTTGTAAAATCTTCCTTTGTGTATGTGATTAAATTGTAAATTCTCTTTACATAGTTTTTGTTCAATACAACCATGTTTGCCAAGCTTTACTTCATCAACGGGACAAAACTTACTCCACTACCAATCTGATTTTTAGCACTTAAAGTTATAAAATTGATGGTTTAGTATAGAAACAATGTACACTTTGCAATAAGAAGATTTTTACACTTAGGGGACAAGGTGAAAAGCTACGACTTTTAAATCATTTAATTGGATGAAATTCATCAATCTCACTTAATTGGCTTTACACTTAGAATAATCAGCTTAAAAGCTTTAAGAGAAAAAGATGAGATCAAATGCACTTTTTTTTTTACATGGCATGAATAATGATATCTCCCAAAATTTCTATTGGGCCCATCTTAAAAGGTGGTTTTTACAAAAATTGAGAAGCCATGTCAAAAATTATTAAAAACTAATATTAAAATAAAAAATCAATTTTTAAAATATTTTTCACAATTGTTAGAATCAAGACATGACCTCTTCTCACTTAATATTATATCCAAAGACCAATGCTTTTAAATGAGAATTTTTCTTCAATTGGCAAAAATCCTTAGTAAGACTTTTGGAACATGCCCTTTGATTTGAAATGAAAGTGGACTTATACGTGTAAAGACCCCGAAGACACCCCACATCTCCAAAAAACTGCAAAATACCTTTGAAACCTGGTTCAACCTACATCCCAAAAAGAAGCGTCAAAATATGAAACTTTCCTCTTACTTCCTCAAAAGATTACATTCTTTGGAAAATGTACACATGAAGATCGACACAAGCCTCTGCTACCACGTTAGCGTCTATCAATTCATCCAACTAGCATACGAAAACCAGGCAAAAATCGTTCGAATCTCGAACGTCCACTAAGTCCATCACAGGAACTGTCCTACAGCTAGCCTTCTGAGCAACCTCCATTTGTAGTCTGCCTCTGTGGAATTGTTCATATTTTTTATCACAGGTTCATGAAATGGATTACTTCAGTATGGGAGAGTACCCCTCAAACCAGTGACTGAATCCAGCCGGAACAGGCAATCCTACAGTCCGAGCTGTATCAAGCAGAAGATTGTGTCCACTAATATACCCAGCTTCATCGCTGCACAGAAACAACACAGCATTTGCCACATCCAGGGGCGTCAAGGGCCTGTTCGGCAGAAGAGCTTTCTTCGCCATCCTCTCCTTGATTTGCTCCAAAGTGTGAGGCTTACCAGTGGAGTCTTCCATCACGCGCTGGAACATGGGTGTAGCGGTGGCGTCAGGGGAGACCATGTTGACACGAATGCCGTAGCTTCGAAGCTCCAAAGCTGTAGATCTGACCAACCCTTTCAGCGCCGTCTTGCTGACACAGTATGTGTGGGGGCCTAACCCAGCCATTTGGCTCGCGGTGCTGCCCGTGCAAACTATAGCGCCGCTTTTGACGGATTTCATCGCCCTAGTGGCGTGTTTTATGCCCACAACTGCGCCTCGCAAGTTGACCGCCAAGGTTTCGTCGAAATCGTCCAGATTGAGCTCTTCAATGGATCCCAATGCCCCAACGAACCCTGCGTTGCTGAAGTAGACGTCAAGCTTCCCCTTCCAGCTCATGGCTTCGTCCACCACAGCTGCAACATCTTGTTCTTTCCTAACATCACAGTGCACGAACTTGGCTTGTGAACCGAGTTCTGAGGAGAGCTGGCTGCCTCCCTCAGTGTTGATATCCGCAATGACGACGTAGGCGCCATTTTTGGCGAATAGGTGGGCCGTCGCTTCCCCTATGCCACTTGCACCACCCGTGACGATCACCACCTTGCCTGCAAACCTGTGATGAGCTTACAAGCACTGATTTCATCCATACAACCAAGTATTGCACCTCTACCACAAGGTGAAGAAAGACATTACTCGCACTCATACATCTGGCGCATTAGCTTAAGACGCATGTAACGCAAGTTACAAAATCGAGCCCACCCCTGGCATTTAAAGGGGCAGTGTGGAATAGGAAATACAAATAAATGATTCACGAAGAAAATGATTCCATTGCTCTCGCGAGTCATAGCGAACTAGGAAGTTTTGAGAATTACAGAGATAAAGGAAGGTAAAGCGATGTACCTGTCTCCCCAGCTTGGGCCTGCAGCTTCGTTTGTATGAAGAAATGATGGATAACAATGTCGAGACAATGCGTATAAGTCTGGGATTACCGTCTTTGCTCCCCTGAAGGTGTTCAACAGCCCATTTTGTTTGATTACAACAAAGGCTCTTCTTAAAAGACGGTAGCATGCATTTCAAACTACAGACCTCTTCAGCTGGACTAGAGGTATCCCGAGAGAAAGAGGATACCCGGTTGCTTTAGTGAGATCATTACACATTGACTTGCATCAAACAAGACTGACATTATCTCCGTGTTTAACTCTCCTCCCCTGCTCCGAAAACTGACTCCCCACACAACCAATCTTGCTCCAACTTCGATCCAATAAACCAGTAATCACTGGCTGAATATTATCCTTAGTGCCGGTCATTGTCAACTGATTCTCAACAAATTCCACTGTTAAGGTATTCAAATACCCAGTTGTTCAGACGTTCTGACCTTCACAAGCCCCGCCGACGACCGCGGAATAAGCAAACTTATCAACATCAATGCAAAGAAAGCTAAGAGTTTCTACAAGACGATACTAACCGTTCTAAACTGTGCAGTCATGAGAAGAACATTCGAGTAATGGAATTGTTGATTCAGGTGTCAGCCATAGCCAGACCAGTGTCGTTGCTTTCCAGTAATTGGAAAAATTCTAGGTGCCCATTGACGTTGGCAAATGTCAAACATTAGAAACACACAGTGCACTTGTATGTTGGTAATTTAACTAACTTATGAACATGCATTCTCACTTCCATCTTTTTCACTGTTGATCTTCACATGAGCTATCTCTCTCTTTTTTTCGAAAGGTATTATTCCAACGACATACTTTTGTTCATAATTTGTGCTACACAAGTTTGACACCAGGTATCATAGATGGTGGGCATGCATAGAAGATGCTCTCTTAGACAAGTCGGACTGGGTTAGACGAATTAGGGGTTTCCGCCGCGAAAAAGCTGTGGACTCACAAACTACTAGTGGACGATGTTGCGTGCCGCAGCGGGACCCGCAGATATTAAAACAGTACGTTGTGGTGCGCAGGACAAACGGATAAAGATGGAGTTAGAAATCAAGTCAGACACCAACAGCACATCTGCACTATCGAAGCCAGTCACAAGTTGTGTACCAGCAGGCAGGTACGGCGATTGGTGGCCGGTCAATGAAGGGGCTGGGAGGTACAGTCCCCACATTAAATGCAGAGATGCTTCTGCGCAGTCAGAACGCGAACGGAAAGGCACGTTTTGACTCCTCGAGCTCTCGGCCGTCTTACACAGACAACAAGATCCAGGTGGGAAGCTGCCAACGGAACTCAAGAATCCGAGAAAGCAAGAACTCCAAAGAATAGAGGTTTAAGAACAGACAGGGCTAGATGACGAGCTGACGACTGAAGGAAAAGCTTCAATGAGCAATAGCGGTACAACTTCTGCAAACTGAGGCTAGTCTAGAATGAGTGATAATTCTCGATCAGTGCAGAGCTGAAATTTTCATCTACTCACGGGATTCCGTCACGGATGTACTAGGAAGGAATCGCCGGAGAAGGATTGGCCAATGTTTTTCCCACAGAAGCCATCACAAGAACGGCACTTTAAGAAATATTAAGAGTGATAGTCAATCTGACTTCGCTCATCGCAAATCAAACTCTCGAATGCTCGCATGATCATTCTGACCATTCCATTGACAAACCCTGACGGAACTATCCGCGTTTCCAAGTGAAGCACCTGTAAAATAAGAATGATACATTCTACCGCCCTCGCATTCTGGAGCTTGAGAGAGAATACGAGGAGGTGCAAGAGGTGGAGGGAGCCATTGAAACAACTCACCTCAAACAAGTTCTGAGATGGAACATGCTGCAGACAAGCAGTAGAAATCGGCGGAAATCCGCGAAATCCAAGCAAGTCGGAAGGACCACAGCATAGATCACAGCAACTCACAACTTGCGCTGTACAGCCTGGTGCTTCTAATCCTCATTCTTGCGGCCTGCTAGTCCTCCACTCCTTCATCTCTGAATCTCATTCATCAGTTGACACATTTTAAGAATCCGACCATGGCCAACTAAAAATCTTGGTCATTTTGTCTCCTTCTCCACTTCTTCCGTTACAAGACTCTCGACATGACATACTAACAACCTTCTCTCCTCTCCACACAAGTTCTAACTCACAATCCCATTCCACAGACAAGACAACCCACTCAACCCACAAGGAAGTAACTTTCCACCCAACGTTCACTACAAAAAACCAAAATAAAATAAAGAAAAACACAGAATAGCGGCAACCTCGCAGACTGTAGAGATGGAGTCAACTATATAGAGAACACAGGAAAGTCCCAATTGATGAACGACTCAACCCGTTGGTATTTTTGCCCGCTGCACTACCACCCCAAAGATTCCCAGCTAAAGCTAATTCGTACCGCAAAAGACGCCATGGGAACATGACCACATACCACTACCACTCCCGTCTCCGGCGTCTATGAGCTTACCAATCACTCCTCAAGACATTTAAAGAAACGTATCCCTGTGGAGTGTGGGATGCAGAACACTAATTCGGCAGAAACCTGGCGCAGTGCTCGGTTGTAGCTACAGCGTAGCGCACAGCGGCCACTGGCTGCGCAAGGTGGTGAGACCAAAGAGTGATTAGGTAGCATGAGCTTTGAGAATAGCTTGATTGGAGCTTGTGCATATATTGTAAGCCGATTTCTACAGTAGTAGAAGTATTAGGGTTTCTGTAGCATGGCCAGCTATGCTACGGCAATTCGTGTGCAGCCTTAGATTGCACGGAGGAACCAGGCGTACCGAGGACAAGCGGAAGACGAGTGAATTGCAACAGAGGTAATCATGATGTGGGCAGGCGAAATGGCCTGCGCATTGCAGTACCCAGATGTGTCACGAAACTAGGTCTTCAGACAAAACCCAGATGAGGTATGACCCAAGGGATACGAAAAAAAACATGATTCGAATGCGAAACTTCACACTGAGAAGCCCTGTGCAGTTTATGTCCGACGCAGATCAAAGGTTGCTCTATCTCAAAGAAAACGATCCTAAAACGCTAAGGAATCCTCTCATGCCCAATCCCAACCGGCACAAAATCGGGATTCACCTCTCTCAGTCACAGATCCCGAGGTATAATACAATCAATCCAACAAGCCCACCAACTTAGAACAAACTTCTTAACATTGCAACTGTGATACAGAGATATTACAAGTTACAACCCACAGACAACGAAAGCTTTATAGGGTGCAAATGGGTCCAATTGCGCAATTCATTATCACAGATTTTGCGTAGCAATGGAAATCGACCAGGGTGAGTTTTGATGACGCTCCAATTCAGTGTCGCTTCGGCTCGAGTGCGATGCACATAATGAAGGATAACTCGAGCTTAAAGACCAAAGTAATTGCGCCACCCGAAAGACTTCCGAAAGAAAAAGACAGCACAAACAAAGTCACTACGAGTGATCTGAATTCAGCGAGTATTTCCTCAGGAGGAAGATTTCAAGCTAGATTCTCAGCACAAGACACCTTCTCGTAAGAACTTCCAGTGAGCAATGGAGGTATGGATTCTTGACGAGCGACACATCCCTCTGGCTGGTCAGATCCAGCTGTACCTATCAACGTGGCGAAGAGTTGTTTTCTGTATAGAATGGATGTAGAAAGCCTTGGAGTATATTGTATGCGTATAATTTTGTATTGTATGTATGTATGAAAACATTTGTACGTATTTTTCGTCAAGCTCTTAGTTGATATGGAGGATTCTACGAAAAAGCCACACCAGTTCAAAAAAATATATGTTTTGTTTTTTTTCTAAAGTTTTTAAATTTTTGCAAATGATTCATAAAATCTCTGTGATACTTGGTAAGAAGATTTTAAAAATAAAGTAGTAGTAAACCCTTTTGTAGTCTTGTCTGTAAAAGTTTTAAGTCACGTGGCTTGTTGTTATCATATGAATCAATGAAAAATAATAATACGTTTCAAAATTAAAAAAAGGTCTATACAACTTTACCTATAAATTTGCGGCACAAATTTCATTTGTAGAGTTGCGAAATTATTTTTCAGCAAAATAAATAACGTCTTCAATGACTTGACTTAAAATGTTTCTATCATATTAAAATGTACTCATAATGTATTATGATTTTTAAAGTTAATTTCAAAATAAATAAATATGAAGCACAACACAACAATGTAATTGATATACACTAGTAGATTAATTTAAAGGTATTAAAAACACATGATTTTGAAATTCTAAATGGTTACTAAAATTGTTAAAATGATTGTCTTCTTCTTATATATATTTTTTTCTAATTCAATTGTTGCCATTGATTAATATGATTTATTGCAATTTAATATTAGCTGAAATAAATAAATGAATATATCATGTGTACTTATGTGATTTTAATAAAACAAATTATTATACATGTATTCCACTAAATGAAACACAGAAACATAAATAAAAATGACATTTGTTTCAATTTCGAATAAATTATTTTGATACAAATATTTATATTATTTTGTAGGGATGGAGGTACCTAAATTTTAAGATATTGAAATATTACACAAAATGATAAATGTGTGTTTCTTTAAAAACTTCCATTCGATTAAACATGAATACCCTATCTAAAATGTGTTTATATAGTGGAATAAATACAGTGATAAGAATGATGAAATTGTTATATTTGATTGATTTCTTTCTCTCAATGCTGTTGGTTATAGAAGTTGCACTAATAAACTTTTTATTGCTTCACTTGAACTGTATTATACTTTTAAATTTACAGGACTGAATTAAAAAAAAAAAAAATGGTCATGAGATTTTGAAATTTTAATTCTAAGAATTGTTAAACATAAATTTTTAGATTTTTTTGAAAATGATCCAAACATTTACTCGATGAATTTGTTTGTCTCATTAACTATATATATATATATATATATATATATTATTTTTATTTGAATTAAGTATGAAAATCACATGTTAGTTGCTAGAATTTATTTTTGATTCATTGATATTAGCATTTATTAAGATTGAAACAAATTGACTATAGAAAAATTATTATTCAAGAATTATTTGTAGGATTAAAGGAAAGTTTTAATATACCCAAAACTTTTACAAATACTTAAATCATAAAACATTTTCAATCAAAACCATTTAAATAATCTTAGAGAATAAAAAATATAAATATTGTTTGAGAGTTAATTATTCTTCAAATATGATTTATTGATAAGAAATTGTATCTGCATATTTATATACATACATGCATGTATAAGAGTGTCTTATTTTTATTAATGACATTTTTTGAACTGTAGTAAAGTAACTATGGTTACTATGGTTACATTTTCTCATTAAAAAGGTTACAAAAAATAATAATAATAAAAATCTTGTTCATTTAGTTGATTGTGCTTTTGGGCACATGTCACATCAAGTAATTTACCTTCAATTTAATTTTTTTGGTTTAGCTAAACATATAAACTTATCACTAGTCCAACTTTTTTTATTATAGAATATTATTGATATTTTCTATGTATATTCGTAAAATTAATGAAAAGGTATTTAGTCCTTTAATTTGGCATTTTATTTTATTTTATTTTCATAAACACTCAGCTTTGTTGTTGCTTCCATATACTTATAAAAAATTAAAAAATTAAAAAGCTATTTAAAAGACGGGTTATCAAATTCAAAATGAACGAGTATTGTGTCAGATCAGAATATTTCAGTACTTGTGACTCAAATTTCAAAAGTAATATTATTCTTCATTCAACATTCACCCCCCTCCTTACACACTTAAGCATATGTATATATTTGTATGTAATTTAGGTATGTTTGATATATATTGTGATGATAGAAAATTGGAAAATTGATTTTGTATGTGTGAAAACCCCCAAAGAAACAACTTGTTGGATAGAGTTAGGATTAATTTACTCTAGATATTTATCTCAATTCATTTTAAAATCAATGCTTATATTGCAAGTTTTTCAAAAAATAAAATAATTTAGTTGATGATTTATTCAATTATTGTGTATGTTGTACACATTCATTATGAAGCGATAATTGATAGAAACTTTCTAAAACATGAAATAAAAAGAAAAAAGGAGGAGGAGATTTTGTCAAAAGTATTTGTTTATATATATCATAGAGTTTAAAGAACATAATTATATTTATATTCGCCTTTAATAGTTATATGAAGTATGTCTATGAAGTATTTATATTCTTATGTATTTGCCATAATTTGTAAATTTTTTTACTTTTCTATGTATAAAATTTTTGCAAAATATCTCAATACATCATTTTTGTCCACCTATGTATAAACAAAGAAAGGTCAAATGGACAGAAATGTGAGGAATAATATAAAGAAAGTTATTAGAGGTCATGTTTAGGATGTCATTAAGGCTCTATGTATTCAAAATTCTACATGCGATGACCATGTTTAGAATGGCTGTCATACAAACCATATCAGTAAATTCAACAGCTTGGGGGATCAGTCCCATTCACACTGCTTCGAAGGCGCCATAAAAATTCCTTGTTCACACCGCGACTGTTTGGCAACGCGAAGGAGTTGTCCCTTGCTGTAAATTGTTCACTTCGTGCGATAGTGTTGCACAAGTCGTTTCGTGGCTCGTTAGCTTCGCGGACTTCTTCTGGTCTATTTTCTGTTTCATGGAGTTTCATGCAGGTAAGCTTGTTGAGCTTTAGCTGTCTCGCGTTCCTTGCCATCCACGAGCACTGCCTTTACGATTACATTGTCGTTTTTAATTTTAATTTTTTTCTTTTTCCTAAACTCTTCTTGTGTTTCGATTTTTCCTCGCACTGTTGCGGCGCTTGTACTTTATGTGAATGTGCAGTTATTCCGTTCTTTTTATGTTCCTATTAGGATTCTCGCTTGATTGCAGCTATCGGTGTTGTTAGTGTGATGTTAGTGCTGCACTGGATTTGACATGACGTGCTGCTGTTTTAATGTTTATGGATTATAGTGGCAGCGTAGGGATCCGGGGAAGTAATAGCGTGTGAGAGGCTTTGAGCTTGCGGTGTTGGTATAATTTGGTGATTGCAGTGAGGTTTTATGCTGTTTTTTAAGGAGAGAATTGGATTGAGAAGGAGTTTGTTGAGAGTTTCTGAGAGCTTGAGCGAGTTTTGACTCATGGAGCGAGTCTTTCCTGAGTGCCGGTTGCTTACTTCGGGGCTTAAATTTTCGTGTGATAAGAAGAGATGAGATGAGATGAGTCTCCCGGCGAAGTGGCAGCAGGAGGAGACAAGGGCGGTTGTCGGGAAGGTTCTCGAAGGGAGTGGGAGTGGTACTGGGAAGCAGCAACATGTAGGTGTGGGGAGCGGAATGATAGCGGAGTCTGCTTCTGCATATGGAGGGACAGGGGAGTTGCGTCCCGCTAAAGTGGCGCGACATGGTGATCGTGGAGTTGAGGCTGGAGAGAAGGCTGAGCTTGTCAACAACGGTTTCCATACGAATTTCAAACCTGGGAGAGATGGTGGTTGCTTCGGGTCGTTTGAGGGTGCCGTTGCAGACGGGAATAATCTTCAGGAAGTGCAAGTTCAGACAATGAATACTGCTGTTAAGGACTTTGGAAGTGGGAGTGTAGAGGAGAAGAGCGATCGGGAGGGGTGGGATCCAGTGGGGATGGGTTTGGAGAGGAAGGCAAGTGAGGAGAAGGAATGCATGGATGCTCCAAAGGACGGCAGTAGCAATAAGGAGCTTCTTGGTAGGGTTAACGTGAAGGGGGAGGAGCGAGGAGAGAGTGTTGGGGAAGCAGGGCAAGAGTTGCTGGATAACACCTGTAGGGACGGAAATTTTGACGGTTTGTGTAAGAAGAGCCCTCGCGAGGGTGAAGGTAAGGTGGCCATGAAGGAGGGGCCCACGGATGTGAAGTGGGAGGAGCAGCATGAGAAAGAGAAAGAGAAAGAGAAGAAGGATGAGAAGTGCAGTGAGCGAAAAGAGGATGTGCTGCCGTCACTGCAGTTGTTGCTATCGAACTTGGATGTAAATAGTGAGAAAGACAATGAGAAGGATGAGAAGGAGAAGGAGAAGGAGAGAGGCGACAAAGAGAAGGAGAAAGAGAAAGAGAGAGTGCGGCAACGGGAGCGGTCGCGTGACAAGGAGAAAGAGGCTGCGCGCTCGGAGAAACGGGAGAAGAGGGAGAAGGAGTGTGATCGGGATTCTTATCGGCGAGAGCGAGAACAGCGAGATGGTATCCTCGTAGTCAAAGGGGAGGGAAAGGGAGTTGGGGTTGACGACATGGATGTGGATCGTAAGCCTGTGGGGGAAGTCGATGAACGAAAATTGGTCGAGAAGGAAGACCACGAGCGGGTGAGGGAGAGAGACCGTGACAAGGAGAGAGATGTAGCGGGCGAGGGTGACAAGCGCAAGAAACGGGGTCGCGAGCAGGAGGAGGATCGTGATTCTTTGAGTAATATGGACACTGAAGGTGCAGGAGGGGATAAAGAAAAGAATGCTGTCCATGGCCATGGAGTACAGCAGCGGAAGAGGATGTTGCGCCCCAGAGCCCAGTCGAATCCTGCTAACCGAGATGTCCGATCACGATTTCGGCCCGAAGACAGTGAAGGGTAGGCTTAAACTCGTCTCTTTTGGGATATGATGCATCGAAGGTGGTGTTCATTAATTAGCATCGTTTGTAACAATGCTTATGTTTCTGCACAATTGCTTTCGTTCCATTGTGTACTGTTTTGGGGAATGTATGCGCGGCAGCGTAGGTTTGCGTTGCCCTGGACACGTAACTCTTCTGCATCTGCGAATAGAAATGTCAGCAGCGGTGGCAGTAGTCTTTGGTGTATGTGATCAGCATCTGTGAATTAATAAGTTCTTTCCTGAACTGGCAGGGCGTCAATTTAGCGGGTAATAGAGATCGTAGAACTGTTCTTATTCTTTCAACCTTCTTAGTTTACTTTTTGTTCAAAACTTAAAATGCGAGTTTTAAGTTTATCCATCAGAACCCATTCTTTCATTGTCTGCTTGTCTACAGTCTGGTGATATTTTTTGCTCTTTGTGTAATGCAGGACTCAAGGTTGGTGTGGCGTACTCTTCGTATGAATCTGTCACTGTCAAAGGCTTAGCTCTTGATTGTTGCAGAGTTTGCAAAGATCAATATTGATGGTGTCATAATGGATATGAACGAAAATGAACGATTCTGATGAAGTTAAAAAGAAACATGGAGCACATCCATGTGTTAATATGATATGACGCTTGATACGATGCTGCAATAGGCCTTTGTCGTTTCATTACATGGGCTTCTGTCGTTCTTACATTGCTCACTTTGTATTTGCCAGGCAGGCCAGTAAGTTTATTCATTAATTACAGACCTGGAGAAGGAATTCCGGAACTTGCGCAATTTCGTAAGGAGTACGAGTCTGGAGAGCGAATCAGTTCAGCTAATGGTTCGGAACCTACTGTCGAAATACGCATTCCTGCTGAATACGCCACTACTAATAACCGCCAGGTTGCAGCTCAAGGCTTTCTCAATCGTGCAGTACACGTAATCTTTTGAATCAAATTAAGCGTTCGTCTTAAGTTTCATCTTTCGTAGAAAAGTACCAAATATTTTGGTTGTTCCACATTATGCTACACTACTTACTTTAGGTTATTGTGAGGGAATACTAACTTGCCTTACCCCAGTATCCTGTTCGGTGTCTAACCTTTACAGTTTACACTAATTGCACACCCTAGCGCCACTTGTGCATTCTACCCAATCTTGTTACTTTTTCTTTGAACGGTTTTTTAATGGCAGATTCGAGGCAGTCAACTATGGGGAACAGACATATATACGGATGACTCAGACATTGTTGCAGGTATATACATTAGTTGTGATCACCAGTTTTCAAGCTAGATAGTTGCGCTTAATGTAGTATGCGGGTTTGTCAAGGATCATATTATTAATCTGTTTTAGCTCAAATTTGTTAAGTTTGTTATATTTTTCTGAAATATCGTTTCGTTATGCATGCAGTCCTACTGCATACAGGATACTACTCATCTTCACCTGTTCCACCTCCAAATTCAACATTAGAACTCCGGGCCACCATTCGTATTCTTGAATCTCAAAATAGTAAGTATGCGGACAAGTATGTGAAAAGAGTATTGTGTTGTCCCTTTTTATATGGCAAACGCGTGTACTGTTACTGTATTTCAGTGAGTTTTTTTGATTTGGAACAATATTTTGTTGGGCTTGTTGTTACAGTGTATATTTCTACGTTAAGAAATGGTCTGCGGTCGCGTGCCTGGGGAGGTGGAAGTGGGTGCAGCTACACCGTCGAGAGGTGCCGTATAATGAAGGTGAGACTTGCTATTAATCGCTTGCAAATGAGTAGCTGACTGATGAGGTGTAACTGAGTGGTAATTATAAGGTTTGTTACAAATATCATTTGTGCAAGGTCTTGAAGCCATCAAAATTCTAATGTATTAAGTCTGAAAAGTTCCTAATGATTAGTGCATTCCAGTATGGTGTTGGCTGAAAGCAGGGTCATGCTAGATTTCGGGCACAATGATTCCCCCTCGTGTTCAGGTGTCTTCATCCTTGTTGGTTTGGTTACGCATTGTGCAGCAAGGAGGGTTCACTGTTGAGCTAGAGCCATGTTTGACTCGCACTCCTCCAATCGCTCCAACTCTTGCACCCGCAGCATCAGAGCGAACTGTTACGACGAGAGCCGCATCTTCTGTAATTACTTGATTCTTCTCTGTATTCGTTTTTGTAGGTGCTAAAGGTGATATTTGTGAAATTATTTTGGGGGTTCAGCAGCACGCTTAATTGGGCAATGCAACGGTGAACGAGTATGCTAGAAGAATATGCAACATTTAACTTTGCTTAAACATTTTAGTTATATTTTACGAATACTGCTTTATGTGTAATGATTTTTGTGCACTCAAGTGATTCATTGTATTTATGTCACTATCAGAAATTTGTAACTGATCGTTAAGAATCTCAAGTGCCACATGGTTCTTTGGTCGTCAATTTTTGTAACGTGATAAGCAGAATGCGTACCGGCAGCAAAGATTTATGCAGGAAGTGACAGTACAGTACAATCTATGCAATGAACCGTGGTAAGTCATGTTTAAACTCGTTGATAGTACCTAAAGTATGCATTTAAGGGCTTGCCAGGCATGTAGTGCATGTATCTTGGGGCCATTTTTTTGGCATGCTGCATATTTCCTTCCCAGCTTATGTCCACCGTTGTAGAAAGAAATGGCGATTTTTTGAGACGTGTCATTGGAGATGGACGTTCTTCATCTGCATATATTTTTCAAGCTTTGAAGCTCCGCATTCATCAATTGACTCTTTTTCTATAATGCACACTTGATACAGCTACAGCTTGTCTATCAATGTACTATTTAGAAGCCACTTTCTTGCAACGATGTAGGAAACCATGGAAGAGCTCATTTTTTCCGTAGTCAATTTGTGTCTCTCAGTGCTGACGCATGATATTCGTTCAATTCTCTTTCGTCTCCTTTACAGGGCTAAGTACTGCATGAGCAACGTGGCTGACCGTGGATTGAAGAAATCTCAATATACGTCTGCCCGACTGAAAAAAGGGGAAGTGCTATATGTGGAGACCCAGGTTCATCGGTCAGTTTACTCACCCTGAATTGTCTAGATCTTAGTTAGATGATATCTGTAGCCCATGATTTCACAGAAAACAAGGACATGAATTTCAGCACTTGTTGCTCTTTCTAGATTACTACAGTTCTGATTACATATATCATATATACTTAATGTGTATATCTTGCCAGGTTTTGGAAGGAAACTCCATCAAAGCTATTTAGGATACACTATAACACATCTTAATTCTATTCAAGCAGTTGTATCACCTTGAAGGATATGCAGAGTCATAAGTTCATAACCTTTCTCATAAGGGTCATGTAGGTACGAATTAGCATATGATGGAGAGCGTGCGACGTGCAATGGTGCAACTACTGCCACTTCTCTCCCTCAAGATACTTCAGGGACGGAAAAGGGTAAGGAGAAATGGGGTGCGGCAGAACGATCTTCGGTAGTTGTCGAAAAAGAACCAATTTTGCAAACTCATAGTGTCGAAAAGTCACATGGAAATCATCCAACCAATGGGTACCATGGCCACCACAATGGTGAGCCATATGAGTATTATCGATGGTCCAAGTGTAAACGGCCTCTTTCGCTTTCATGCATGAAAAGAAAAGGTGTACCCTTGCCAGAAGAGTTTTTGGAGGTGGGTGTTATGTTTTGATTATTTATTTTGACGGTGGTTGTCTGTAATTTTTTGAGTATGTGCTCTGTATTTCAGAATCATAACCATTCTGGTTTATTCGAGGGTACGCAATTTATAATCTCATTGGGCTTTGTCTTGTCTTGTCTTGGAGATCAGGCGTTATGAGGTGCATTTCTCTAGCCAACTTCACGTAAATATTTAGGAGTTTCTATCTCATTTTAGAGCATTGTGATCCTTCTTTTGTAGGTTCTGGAAGAAGGTTTGACATGGGAAGAAGTTCAGTGGTCTCCAACAAGTGTGTGGATTCGAGGAGCAGAATATGTCCTCAGTAGAGCACATTTTTTTTCTTTCGATAAGGATGATATGGAGGATTAGAGGTAATTGTAGTCATTTCTATCATGATTTCCGTTCGACCATCTTTCAGGATCAGATTGGACTCGTATACGTGATTAAGAGCACATCATTTTACTTGGTATTAAACAAATCTGCTATGTTATGGCATGATGCTTGCAGGTTTTTGATATTCTGAAGTTTTAGAGGGTTAAGTACCCTTACTTTGGAATTCCCAACTTTACTACTTATTCATTAGATTGCCGTGTATGTTGAGTTTTGAAAGTAGGAGATTCCAATTAACCGTAGAAGTTGCGAAACACGCCTTCTTACATGTCATTAGAGCCATAGGAAGGAGAGAGCTTCAATTGTATCAAGTAAGGGATATCTTTATTCATCCTTTGGTAAAGTGCGAACCTTGTGCGTTCAGTTTTGGCTTATGTCATTGACGTTGGTTTTCCCAGAGCGACTTATGCCAGAGATTACTTAGCAAACTCCTACAGTAGTCTGAAATGTTTTGCAAGCAGTGTGGTACAGCTTTTTTCTCGTTATACAGGTACAGTTCTCACCGAGTCAACGAGGGGATGCGGTGCCACAATTAATCCTTGAGAATTTCCGAATTTTGATCTTGACTTTAGACTAGTGTCCGTCAGCTAGTCGACAGAATCCGCATTACAAAACTTTTTGTCGTTTAGAATGCTTGCAACATGCGGATATTCTTTTAGTTTTGTTTGGGCGTTGAGCAAAAATGCCTTGGTAGGTGGAACTTAGAATTTCATTACCAGAAACATCTTGTTTGTAGTCATCATTGACAGATTTGGTGCTTTGTTGTTCAAATTACAAAATAAGAAATAAATTTGGTTATCAGTAATGCTATGCTTATATTAGAGTTTAAAAGCATTTAAGTCAACTTTCAAAAAAATGATGGGGTGCAATTTGAGATTTTTCATGGTACATGTGTTAATCTATCCATGGAAAATACACAAATATCTACGTGGTATTGTAATAAGAAGACTTGATTCCGGTTTACAATATTCACTTGTATTCTAATTGCTAGAGCATGTGAAATTTACTAGAACATTTGCACAAGGTTGGCACATATTTCCAGAAGAAATTTAATTCTTATTTTGAGAACAAGGTTTAGCCCATAAGAACCTAACAGATATTTTTTTAATATCACTAGATTTAACCGGAAACTTATATTAATTGGTTGATCAAACTACATATATGCACACATTTGCTTCACAAGTAGTATCTAATGAAAATATATTTATTGATTTGTTTGTTTGTTTTGTTTTGTTTTGTTTTTTTTTCCTTAAATCTTGGAAAAACAAAATAAAGATTGTATTGAAAAAATTATATATATATATATATATATATAAACTTTTGCTATAGTAAAAAACAATGATTGTCAATATGATGTTAAAGTTGATATGATTGTTAATATGATTGTTAATAAAAATTTAAAGTAAAGAATAATATATTAATTATTATAGTCAAGAATAAAAATTAAAAAATCTTCTAATTGATGCTTCAATTAAAAAAATAAATTTAATAATAAATGTGATTTGGTTGTTTTTCTTTTGATATCTTATAAAAAAATAATCAAAAAAGAGGATTGAAGAATCAATACAATTCTAAATATAAGAGATATACATCTACATAGAATTATTAAATATATAATATATTTATGAATAACTAAAAAGAAAGAAATAAAATATACAATAAATAAATTTTTAGAATAAATTGATATTCAAATAGTTATTGCCAAATACAAAGAAATTAGAGAGTCTTAAATCAAGACAAGCATACAAGAAAAATGTTTAAAAAAGTAAAGATGGAGTAAATTTTTGCATTTGTATATGCTAACTAAAAAAAACTATAGAAAAGTTTTTTAAGGACCACAAAGCTTATAGGACAAGTATCCAACTTGTTGAAATGTTTTGGAAGAATTTTGTATAGTAATGTAGAATATCCAAAAATAATTATTAATTCAGCTTGCATCTACAAAGTTTATGTAATATTTTCTTATGAAAATATTGTCTATTTTATCTACCTCTATTTATTTTTATTTACTTGCATTTACTTAATTATTATAAATTTTAATAACACTAAGAAGTTTTGCATGTGATAAGAATTATCTTGTGTAACAAGAAAGAATTTATATAAGAGATTTTTTTATAAATAATTTTTTATTTTTATTTTAAAATTTTAAAATTATCAACAAGAATTTTTTTTGATATTTTAAATAAGACAACAATACCAAAGATATTAGATTTTTAAAAATATTATAATTTTATTAAAAATAGATTAAAGTAGATAAATTTAAAGAAAATTCTCTGATGCTATTTAAGAATTATAATATAAAAGTAGCAATTTGCTAATTCTAAGATAAAGTATAGTAAATTTTATTTTTTATTTATTATCTTTATATAAAATATTACAATTTCGATAATTTTACTAATAATACTAATATTAGAAAATATATATTAATAATATGTTTATTAAAAATATTTGATTAGGAATCTCTTAAGTTTATTTATTTCTTTCATTTTTTAAAGTTTTTTTTATATCTTATTTACTAAATAATTTTTAATCTATTTTTTTTACTTTTATCTTATTAGATAATGGTATGATATATAATCATACATAATATTTAATAATTATTCATGCTTCTTAAAAAAAAATTATATATATATATATACATCAATTATCAAAATATTATATTATATAAGATTTTATACATTTGAATTTAGATTTTTATTTTTTATTTTATAATAAAAATTTAAAAAAATCTATCTTATTTATGTATTTATAAATAAGCTTTTATGTACATGAAATATGTAATTTTTAGATTAAAAACTCTCTTTCAAAACTTTTTGAAGCATCAAAACTATTTTATTTTTTATTAGATATCATTATTTTTTTTAGGAGAATATTAAATCAACCCACATAAATATTAAATTGACCCACCTTACTTCTATGATTCAATCTTTGTAATTACTTTTTTGATTTGAGAATAGGAAAAGTTGTGAACTCATTCATTCGATTCTATCTTATCTTTTGGCAAATCTGAAGGGTGTAGCAACCATGTTTTATGGTACAAAGGAGGGAAGACGGGGAAGGAGAGAAGGGGAATATTGTACTAGGTGAGGATGTGCCGCTATAGTATGTGTGTTGGAATTAGGTACCTCAAAGTACTTCAAAATCATAGCTAATATAGGCAATGCAAGAGAGATCCCAAATCCCTTCTCCCAAGGAGAATCTTGGATTCATTTGTGTCGTTGTTTATTAAGTTTACAACTTTTTTTATTCCCAAATTAGAGAAGTAGTCACAAAGATTGAATCATGGACATAAGATAGGCTGATTTAATATTCCTCTTTTCTTATATCTATTATGTATTGTTAGTATTCCATCCAAAATTAATTGTTGAAAGTTCAAGACTAATTAGAATCCTTGTTATGGCTATTGTCATAGAATATTGTAAAATAGACTTGATCTCTACTCCCATGCACTTTGAATAATGGGACATTCTCAAAATGTGTGTAAAATTATTGTTTATGCATTTGAAATACACAAATGACAATTTTTTCTAAATGGTAGTGTCTAATTTTTATCTCCATGCATCAATCACAAATTTCCTATGCAACATGAGCTAGATTAAAAAATATTCTTAAAGATATTTTGGTGGATTAAATCACATTTAATTATTATTTCTAAAATTTTCCGAATCCCTAAGAAAATGAGTTTCATGTCAAAATCTCTTCAAGGATTGTCAGAAATTGGGGAGGGGCCAATCTGATTCCAAGAAAAGACTGAAGGGAAGACTTCAATAATCAAAGGGCCAAGGGGAACAAGAGACTTGTTCCACACGGTTCCCCACAAGTTCCATTCGGCAGGCATGGTGATAGGTGGTGCGATGTCGTGCGGTGATAGGACCCCTAACGTGGTCCGCTGACAGATAGACCTACAGACAACAGGTGAGGAGGACTGTGAGGAGTTCTTTGGGCGCCCCGTTTGGGATTCCGGCCTGAGATTTTGTTTGTGCAATTGTATTTTTTATGCCATGGATGCCGTCTCGCGCCGCTCACCCCGCGTGCAACAATCTTGCAGAATTTACTTGTGGAGAAATCCATGAGAATCCGCCGCTGTGCCTGGGCAACCGTGGATCCGTTGTGAGCTTGGATTCCTCCACGATGCTCCTGTTGTCCTGTGGATTGATTCTCGACGTTGCCGTTGTTCACGTCTCGCTGCAGCCCGGATTGTGATGCTGGGGTTCGTTGTTCACTTGCCTTTTCGACGTTTGTGTAGTGTTGTAGACTGATGTACGAAATTCTGCCTGGATTGTGAAGGATAAGGACTGTGTTGTGTGGTGACTCACAAAGGATCCTGGAACTCCAGGCTGAATTCTTGCAGGAGTGGCACTGCGCGCTGGACAGGGAGAATCACTCGAATTAGCGGAGGAGTTGAAGTTTGAAGCAGTAGTTGCCGAATTGTTTAAGAGAAGGTCAAGTGGGTGTTCTTTTTATGGGGGTTTGAAGGTGGAAAAACAATGGTAATGGCTATGGCGGAGCTGGGTTCAGCACTTTCGAGGTCTAGTTTCGCAATGTTTTCTTTACCTCCGTCGTCTTCATCCCAGAAGGCTGCAACTGATGTCCTCTGCAACGAACTCATCTCTTCCCGGGATTTTTTAACAGGGGCCGTGATACCTTGTAAGCCAGGAAGGTTTCAGCTGCACACGAAGCGAGGACAGCGACAGTTGTCCGTATGCAGGGCAAGTGCTCTTCTCGAGCTTGTGCCCCCTCACGTGAAAAAGAACCTGAATTATGAACTTCTCAGGTTTGACACTTTGAAAAGAAAGGCAGTGGACCTGGTGGTGGTGGGTGCAGGACCAGCTGGCTTGGCTGTCGCCCAGCGAGTTTCTGGGGAGGGTGTGAATGTGTGTGTTGTCGACCCCGCCCCACAAAGCGTATGGCCCAACAACTACGGTGTGTGGGTAGATGAGTTTGAGGACCTAGATCTTTTGGATTGCTTGGACTACACCTGGGGGAGCGCTGTTGTGTATCTGGACGACGCTAAAAAGAAGACTTTGGAGAGACCATATGGCCGCGTTAATCGTACTCGGTTGAAATCTAAAATGCTTGAAGCTTGCATTGCGAATGGCGTACAATTTCACCAGGCTAAGGTTATCCTTCTCTTGGTCACCTTTGTGGATCTGCAATTGGTGTGTCTAATGTAGCCATGTAGGGGTCCTGAAAAATCAGCTTCATGTGATTGTATGTGTCAATCAGTCGTATATCTCGGCAAATGAGGTAGTATGGACCTACTATTCAGGGTTAGAACTCGATTTGTGGTCAAGTTGAATTAACGAGGATGCCATTTTTCTGTATTTTATACGTGAAGTTAGACTATGTGTAGAGCACGGTTTCGTACTTGATATTTTTACAGTTTCCGTGCAATGAAGTAGCCCATTTGGTTGAAGCAAAGTATGGGCAGTTGTGTAGATACTGAATGATTGTACCAACAGATTTGATCTTTGTAAAGCAGGCGGCATGCATGCTAATCTTTAACGTAGTAAGACAACCATGTGCAGATATTTTTCTGCAAACAGTGTAACTTGTTGGATAAAGATGTTTGGATGTTCACAAGGACTTGGCGTTTGTTTAGGTTAAGGATGTGGACCACAATATATCGAAGTCGATTGTCACCTGCGAAGATGGCACCATGATCGAAGCAGCTGTTGTGCTTGATGCTACAGGCCATTCAAGACGGCTAGTACAGTACGATAAGCCATTCAATCCAGGCTATCAAATTGCTTACGGAATTGTTGCGGAAGTACGTGTCCTGGCGCCCTTCGCTCCTTAAATTATACTATCTTTCTTAGATGATTGTAGGGGTAACATTTTTGTTACGTGATTGATATTCGAAAGGCAGGAATAGACGCCATGTGTTATTTCCTCACTTTTAAAAATTGAGATTTCTGTGAGATGGTTGGAAATTTATTGAAGATCGTGAAACATTCTACAGTGTACTCGAAATTCCCGCTCAGCTAAAGCGTGGTATACTCAAGAAGCTCGTTAAGCAATGTTTTGATCTATCAATGATTACGTTGGCAGGTAGATAGTCATCCTTTCGACGTCGACAAGATGCTATTCATGGACTGGCGAGATTCCCATTTGCATGGGGACAAACTGATTATGGACGGGAACTTAAAGTTACCGACTTTCCTGTATGCGATGCCATTTTCAGCCAATCACATATTTTTAGGTCAGTTATTCACTCATGTATTTCAATGTGTTAATCCAACTCAGAGTTTTCATTGCAAACCTTGAGTCTTTTAGAGTCTGATTATGGTCCCCTTGTCTGTATTACATACTCAGCATGATCTTTGGGAACGCTTTTATGGTCATATCAGTCGTTTACCGGAAAGATTTTGCATTCTCAAAGCTGTTGATTGCTAGAAATTTGAAGTATAGTAATGTTTATATTGGCTTGCGTTGACATCCAACAGGGTGTGTTCTGTTGGCTTTCCAGAGGAAACATCATTGGTGGCACGGCCAGGCGTACCAATGGATGTCATTCAAAAACGCATGGAGTTGCGTCTCAAACACTTGGGCATCCATGTTCGCAGCATTGAGGAAGATGAGTGAGTACCCCACCCTACATCATACTTAGAAACAGTCCACTGCTTTTCTCTACGATCAACCTTTTTGTCGATTATTGAGATGGTTATCTGCAAACAAATTATGGGTCATGAGTGTTGATTTGGGACGTGCTAATTTACATTCGGCTTGAATCTATGTGAACTTTCAGGAAATGCGTTATTCCAATGGGTGGTGTGTTGCCTGTCATCCCACAAAGAGTACTTGGTATTGGTGGAACCGCAGGCATGGTTCATCCATCAACTGGTACTTTATCTAATCATACCATGAAATTTCTTCCAAATGCACTCATTAAAACTGCTGAAAATGATTTGCGTTTCGCCAGCGAAGGTTTATTGAGGTGTGAAATCTGATCAATCGTCCCATCACATAGACATAATCTAAAACCTGAAAACATTTTTTCTTTTGAAATCCTGTAGGTTATATGGTTGCGAGGACACTAGCTGCAGCACCCTTGTTGGCAGAATCTGTTATAAAGAGCTTGGGGGGTTCCACAAGCACCCATGTTTCCAGCAGACCGCAATATTCCCAGAAGGTTGAATCCTCAACATATTCACAAGGACCTGAAGCAACATCTGATGAAGACAATGCTGGGCCATCAGGGGATGAACTGGCAGCTGGTGTGTGGGCGGACTTGTGGCCTTTGGAACGACAACAACAACGAGCTTTTTTCTGTTTTGGCATGGAGGTTCTCCTCAAGGTATTCCATCCTGCTAAGACCATTACAGCTCACCCTTCAGTTCTTCAACTTCACTACGGGTTCTTTGACACCTGTTGCTTCCACCATTGTAAGATTTAGCATGAACTTTGATAACAATTACGAGGTTCTTCTCTTACTAGTCAATGCCTTATCTTTCACGCTAGGAAGGATTTTTATGAAGTCAACTACTGATCCTTGTGATCATGTGTGCAGCTCGACTTGGCGGGTACACGACGCTTTTTTGATGCTTTTTTCGATCTTGAAGCCCACCACTGGCAAGGATTCTTGTCTTCACGTCTGTATTTCATGGAGGTTAGGTCTTCCACTTTTCTCGGTTCTTTATCCTCTAATACTTCACACCTTTCATTTGGACCCGATCTCTTGGTAACCTGTAGATTGAGGGAATTGTATATGTAGGCCCAGTTTGGAGCTTCACACCTTTTCTGATTGCTGTCTAAGAAACTTTTCATGGGGCTCCAACGTATCTCTTTTTATGTCCATTCTGTAACTTAGGATGAGGATAGAAAGTTCAAGTAGTGGATGGAATAAGGATTATGGTCATGTATTCTGTACTAATCATCTTACATTGGCTATTTTGTGCAGCTAATTGGATTTGGGCTTTCCCTTTTCAAACATGCGACAAATCATGCGCGGGCAGAGATTGTGGCAAGTGGAACTGTACCGCTGGCTAAATTGATTTTGGAAGTTGCTCAGATGAGGCCTCCAAAAGTTCAGTCTAAGGGACATAATTTTTAGAAAAACTTTCTTTTTGATTATTTTTTAAAAATTAATAATCTGTCTTCATAGAGATTAGTCCTGTGTATTAGTTTCATAGACTCAAGTTTTGCACTGATGTTGTGGCAAAGACTGGCATTCTCAAATTTGGACATCTTTCTTTGATCACCGTTTCATTTTAGAGACTCACTTTTGGGTTTTGACGTTTTTTTAGTCATACTGTTTTTCAGTTATACGGTTAATTCACTGGATATCATACGGTATTCCTCAGTCAACTCTAAATGAATTTTTTTACTGCACAATCAGTGGATGGACATCCTTGTGAAGGACCCTTCACTGTGTTGATTTGTTTGTGGATAAGTAAGGTTTGTTAACTATACCTGATAAATTTATGTTCTATAACGTTTCAGTAACTACAGAAACAAAGGTATGGGAAGTATTTCATTAGTTGGAAAATAGATTTTTTACTCATAATATTTTAAAGTTGTTTCATGTGTTTGTTTCGAAGTTCTCAGATTGACTTGAAGAAATGGAGTCCATACTCACCTACCCATTATATTTGATGAGTTAAAGATATTTCATGTTATTGTATGTACATGTTCATTAACTATTATCCTTTTATATGAATTTTTTGTGAATATACGTGTATATAAATATATATATACACACATATTTGAAACTTGTTTCATTTTCCTCACTCTAGCAGATATAAATATATATATATATATATATATATATATATATGTATATAGATGCACACATATATTCGGAAAACATTAATTATTATAACTTCAATTTTCTCATGCTAAAGTAGTCATCCATCTACTGCGTGTAAACCTTCACACCATCCCCACTTTCATCCACTCATTCATTCATCCAATGGAAAGCACGCGTGCTCTCCGTTGCCCTCTCCGTTGCCAGGAGCACGTCTGTGTGTTGCGACAGAGCCATTATCCAGAATCCTTGCCGTTCAAATTGCGATGTGTCTCCGTGTTTTGGTATGTGGGTCTCAATAGAATCTTGCTCCTCCGAACAGTGCAATGAGAAGCTTTCATGTTTCGAGCTTTGGAAATCGCTGATTCTGCGAACTTGCAGTGGGAATTTGCTGTTGAGTCTCTCAATCTGAAGTGCAGCTCAGCTGTAGGTCTGAGGATTCCTTGCCTTCCAGGATTTTATGCTCGGCTTTTGAGAGGGATAGAGCTTGTAGATTTGGTGACACTTTATAATGTTGGCGACGAAGATGTTGCTGAAGCAGGATTGAGAATCGTGCGAATGATATGAGGACGAGATTTTCGTAAGACGGTGTCCATAGGGAGAGTATTGGATTTTTTTGGGGCAATTCTCCTCGCAACGTTTTCCACGATGCAGGATTAGATGGGTCAAGAACTGTAGAGATTGTGGTTCTTTATTCAATTTCACTTCGGCGATGAATCTCTTCCTTGACAGTGTCTGAATTATTTGTCGAATGGACTAATGTCATTGAGAATTATAGGTTATTGGCAGCGTTAGATAGATTTCTTGAAGAGAAAATTTGAATGGTGTTTATTCGTTATGTCTCCGTTCCCATCTGAGTTATAAGTATCCTGTTGTCACGTAATTGGACCATATTTTTGCACTGGATTTAAGCTCTGCTGAGCTGGGGAACAAATTTTTCGTTTGGTTTAGGGTTAGGGGTTCTGATTTGGGACAAACGTAGAGATTATTAAGTTCTCTTTATTGGACAGAGGACGTTGACTTGGGATTCGTAATGCTTTGAGATTTTAGGTGTTTTAAAAAGTTAGGTGATTTAAAAAGCAGCACGATTCGAAGTTTCTGAAAATGAAGCATATTTATGGCGTTCATGCAGATTGTTGAAAGATTGCAACCATGGAGATAGTAAATTATTGTGTCCTTTCTTCAGCTCCTGTGATACGCACTGGCAAAGTATCGAATCGAATGAATTTTTTCAGAAATATTTGCACTCTTAATCCTTTCTATAACTCAAGACATCTGCTAGTTAATACGGTATGTTCTTTCAAAACTTCTCTTCTACCATTTTTCTGGTAATTAAAGTTGGAAAAGGCACAATAATCCCTTGAAGAACTTATGTAGATGTGTGTATCCATATTTAGAATTACTAACTGCTTTCGATCACAAACTTAAAATATTCATACTAAAATAATGTGGTAATGTGTCACTTAGAAAAGGTGCGACCAGCAACGGATGCGACTCCACCGATCGCTTCTTGTACGAGCCCAAGCACCTTCCCCTTCTAACGACGATAATCAAAGCTCTCCAGAGCTTTCCTCTAGTAAAAATGTGGAAAACCTCGAAGGTGAAGTGAGAAGGGTACAAAATTCTCCTGCAGAGGAGCCGTCAAAAATGCGGTATGGTTTGATAACAGGGCTGGCAACTGCTGGACTAGTTGAGACTGCTTATCTGACATGGATGAAGTTGCAAGGCGGACCAGTCTCATGTCCCCTTGGCGGCACCGGCTGCGACGATGTTCTCAATAGCGAATATGGCACCATTTTTGGTATGATTTTCTGATCACAAGTGTTCTTTCAATTTTCTTGTATGGAACAGATAGCTCAGATTATCACCCAAACCACTTGCAGCATCTTGGATGAGATTGTGTTTTTGAATTCGCTTGTGGAAATGCAGGAGTGCCTTTGTCACTGGTAGGTATGCTTGTATATGGAACTGTGACACTGCTCGCCGGCCGTATGGCAACCAACCCCAAGGATCGTTTCATTGAAGAGGAGGGCCTTGTGAAATGGCTGTTGTTAGCAAGTACCACAGTAATGGGCGTTGCTAGTACATACTTCATGTACATTTTGAACGACAAGTTGGGTGGCGCGTCTTGTACATACTGTGTAGGCTCGGCTATTCTCTCAATCAGTCTTCTCTTGTGCACGCTTGTGGTAAGTCAACTCATCCATTTGTGTTGTCACCCAATCACTCCTCTCCTTGATGTAGATTTGGTTCTCTTTTTTGACAATTTTGGTAATATGATTTTGGTTTTTAACATGGACAGGGTTTTAATCCTGGTGATCTTCGCAATGTAGCTGGTGTGCAATTGACTGCTGGGGTCTCTGTTGCGCTGGTGCTTTCAGCGGCTTTTAACGATATTGATTCGGCATCTTTCAGGTAAACTCATTTTTCAAAATGAATCTCTACTCATCATATGTGTCTTCAGCTAACAAGACTCACCCTCAAGCATGTAAATGTTTTGTGAGATATTGTTCAGGTTGTTGAATGACTTCTTTGAAAATATGCTATTGCTACTTAGTGGCACTTATATTAGTGTAAAGAAAACTTAATATCGCAATAATATGTGTTGGTTAACCCTTATTCTTATGTTGGACTTTAGGTCAGGCGACATTGATATACCATATGAATCTCCAGAAGTAACTCATGTTTCAAACGCAAAAGAGATAGCCTTGGCCAAGCAGTTGAAAGCAATTGGCGCTAAAATGTACGGTGCATTTTGGTGCTCTCACTGTTTCGAGCAAAAGCAGGTGAGACAAAATGAATATAGGATGGTTGCCTGAAATTTGATATTTATTTGCGCTTATCTTTGGAAGGCTCTTAATTGTATTCTAAGTCTGAATCAGCAAATTTTTATAAACTCTAATGTCATGCCACCTAGGTCTGAATTGCAGTGTTTTGGGTTTGGTTCTCAGATGCTAGGTAAGGAGGCTGTAAAGTATTTAGACTATGTTGAATGCTACCCCGAAGGCTACAGAAGCGGTGTTAAGATTGCGATAGAATGCGATGAGATCAACATTCAAGGCTTCCCAACGTGGATCATCAATGGCCAGGTAAGAAGTACAGTTAGTTTCTCAATTTCTTGGCACACGGACTCGGCAATTGTTATTACTGATCTGTCCTTTTTGAGTGAGTTCAGAGCGCTTGCAAAACTCTGCTGAAGCCCTGTATAACATGCAGTTTCAGCACATGCATTCTGTACAGCTTTCTAGTGTGTTTCGAAGTCTCCATTTTCATATATAATCTTTTAGCTGGGTTGTTTAAATGTGGATGTTACTCAAATATGTGGGTATTTCTGTCTCGTGGGCTTGCAGCAATATTCTGGAGAACTGGAGTTTGAAAAATTGGTCGAGTTGTCAGGACTTAGCACCAGTGAATCGGCGCAGTAAAAATTCACGGTTTTACGTTCCGAAATTGGTCCATTGGTTCATGTAAATACGACCATTGGGTCTGAACACAAGGAACCTCCAGTAGGTGGTGTAATTTCCTAGAAGTGCATAGTAAGAATATTTTTAGATCCTAATCAGATGGATGTAACAGCACACTTTACACAACTTCATGGGCGAGATTTTTCAAACAGAATTTGTATACTTAGCATTATGTTCATCGTCTTCGTAAGGGTTTTTTGAACAAGATGGGTTGTGACAAACTCTGCAGGGGCAATTGCTTCAACTTGTCTTACACCAGTCTGCCAATTGTTGAATCCTTATGAAAAATCGAGGTTGTGTTATAAATTCTTTGGGTAACAGAAAATAAATGGGGCATGACTTGAATCATTCGTGAAGCAGAGACGTCTCATCTCATTCAAAGGGTATCACGGTGTATGAACCAGCTATACTGATAAACTGAGGCTCTACAGGTTCAGATTCAGAATTTAATCCTCTCCTACAGCCTCTCGGTTTCAACTATTCCTCTCAACCCAAAAATACTCGTTACTTCCGCGCTGGTGGACGAGTTTATGAATTCCCTCTTGAGAAACTGTGTGTATCGAGGAAAAAAATCTTGATACTTCTCTAACTTCACCACAACAGAGTTACTTACAGGATCATCTTTGAATTTTCATTTCATACTTTGTTTCCAGGATGCACTGTTGACTAGTAATAAGAACACCTCTATCATGAGGATAAGGATTATAAAAAGACGACCAGCGACAACAGAAACCGCTCTTACTATCCCGAACAGACTGCACCCTCACGCAATTCTCGGAAGAATCCGACTAAGGGCAACAGAATTTGTGCACGAGAAAAATGTGATGATTTGTAGACCTTACAACATCAGAACGCAACACGAGACCTCAAAATGGAACGACTGCATCTGAAATACGAATCCAACAATCCGATCGTCATGCACATGTCCAGAAGCAAGCATGGAAAAGGAAGGAACTAAAATTTAGACTTGGTATGAGTTCCTTGCCTCTGCAAAAGAGCTGTACGAATAGTACAGTGGTTCCAGGTATGAAGGATTTGGCAGTGGTCGATAATTTGACAAGAGCAATCAATAAAGGACGAATCTAGAATGTGATTCCCTTTAGAAGGACCAGAAACATCTGCACTTTACAGCTCTCGTCGATCCAAGACTCCGGGAATGACGTAAGCGTTCGAAGCCTGTACTCTGGATCTGGAAACCCAAAAACGTCAAGAAACGATTCTTCTACGCATTCGGGGCATGCTGAACTCTACCAAGGTGTGAACCACAGTGACGAAGTGTCGTCATTCCCGAAGTTGCGTGCCCCTAAACATTTATCCGACCTACAGGACAAAAATCATTCCAAAAATTTCCAATTCCTGGCTGTTGTTGGTTGAAGAATGTAGTTACAAAGTCGGAGAGGTCCTAAGTAGGAATTCTCAGGCCACTTGGGTCGGTCGCAACGTCGTCACTATTGAGACCAGTGTAACTTGGAATACTTTCAAAATCCAAACGTCCTGTTGTCATCTCCAATCTGCGTGCTAATGCAGACTTCAGATTGCAATGGCTATGGAACTTCAACTACGTTCAAGGTCCTGGTGAATTTGTCCAGATCGTTCATTAGCAAAAAGTGAAGATACGATAGCTGCTCTCACTTTCATATGTTTCCTTTAACAAAAGCAAACAATTAACACAAAAAACAGTTAATTGTGTTAATACTTCAATCTTGCCCGCGTACTACAATTGAAGGTAGAGTTTGATCAATCTCAAGTTTTGTGATCAACACACCACGACCGCTTTCAGCACAAATCGTAAGAATATATTTGGTGGGAAAGAACAAGCAGCTAATTACAAAATGGAGCTCGCTTACTGCTCATATTCTCATCAAGGCTGGCGCAGCTAGTGTACCAGCATCAACAGTTTTTCTTCTCTTTATTTAGCCGAATCATTCCGACTAAAACATAACCACGCTCTATTGTCTATTGGATCAGCAATCTTGACTCCTTCTGTTCCAGCCACAGTAATCGTTGGTAAGATATGAAAGAATTGGCTTGAAGCAATCCAAACTCTCGCTCCTTGGAAGATCCGTCACGTACAGGCAGGGGAAACAGATACTGTACATCTGAGAAATTCCCAGAGTTACTTCCAAGCACGATTCATCCGGGATGTTCAGCATGACCCAGGCTTGGTCTTCTCTGATGCAAATTCCCTCTACTTGTACTCTAGCATCATGTTGTTGTCCGGGGACAACCCAATGCACGCGCGCATGATATTCTCTAGCATCGCCCTCTGCTTAGCCAACGCGTTAACCACTGGGGTACCTGGGGGTACCAAGGGAGCCTTGGTGAGGTAGCTCAGGAGTACGGCGACCGGGTGGAAAGAATGGAACTTCTCCTGCAACATGAAAGTATCCGATTCAATTCAGTTCCAAAAACCAAAGAAAATGTGAGCCAGAGAGGTTAATCCTTGCGGTTGATTGACAGAATATTATTAGAGAGATTTGAGGATTGTAGGTTGCCTGTCCGTCTTCCTTGAATTGGATTCGTGTGCAGAGCTCAGCAAGCAAGACCAAGTCCAAGATGAGCGGCGCGGCCAGTAAAGAATCTTCGCACGTGTTGTGCATGACGATTGTGTTGCGTCCTCCCATGAAGATCTCCGAAGTGTACTCGTCCATTGCCCTCTTGCTGTCACCGACATACGGGACGTACTGCAGACGCCGTCATCGATTTTGGTTAGGTGGAAGATTCGAGAATTGGTGCGAATGCTGACAACTTGAAGTCTGAAATCAAAGTCGAAATGGTTTGAAAACATTGCATGCAGCACTGGAGTAGAGATAAGAATACCTTGATCACAATAACGTGGTCGGGATGTTCACCGGGCGCGTATAGAATCGAATTGCTAGCCACCATGTCGTCCACTACATTGCTCTTGGAGATCTCCTTGGAACGGAATGTTTGAGGGGCGGACAAGTTCATTCCATCGTTGTTGCCCAAATGGTTGTAGCTAACAATTGACGTTGGCTGTGCACACCATCAATTGAGGGTTCAGTGCAAAGCTTTCATAGCTAACATTCCAGCTTGGCAAAGAATAAACTTCAATTCTAGACACACCTGAATCCAATAAAATTAGACAGTCTAAGTTGAATTCAGCGTAAGTTAGAGGCCTGGATTACATTTATTTTTCTATACATTGCACTTGGCTCACCTTAATTCCCGCTCCAACTAGAAAGTCCACTAGAACGGATTTCATCTTCGTTTGACCGCTCTTGAAGTCGTCACCACCAATAAGTGAGTTCTTTTCAACAGCGTATTCAATTACTCCTGCAACCACCGCATTTGAAACCAACTTCGAATCAGCTCTCTAATTTAACAGAGGTACTTTTATGCAACTCGAATCTCTCAAAATCAACCAATTCTGTGCAGTCTTATCATACAGGTGAACCAGCACAGACATGAAAGGCTTTCCACCAACAGATTTCCCAATCTTCTTATTATGCCCAGCTTGTGACTCAGCAGTCCACAGCAAGCACCACATTAGGAATCTGTGAATTTGTGAGCTCTTTGAAAAAAGAGATCCCTACCAGGGACGAATGTGTTCTGGGGGCTGCCGTTGATGAAGGGAACCTGCTCGTGGATGCAAGCGAGAGCGTACAAGGTCGACGGCGAGATTTCACTTTCTCCCTTCTCCAGAGAAGCAAACAAATTCTCCTTGGTGTCATTCAGACCCACGATCACGTCGCTGTAACGCTCCGTGTTAGCGGTCCACAGTACCACTACCTTGTCAACCTTGGTTTGCGCTTTGAAGTTCCTACGACCAAAAATAGCTGGAGTCAGAAATATTCATAAATTACCAGAAGGTTTTCACCTGTGGCAGAATCAAGGCGAGTGGTAATGAGTTGAGAAGCTTCTCAGTGATGGATGAGTACCGTATGTCCTGGATAATCTGCTCCATTTGCTCCTTTTTGGAACCCTTGATGAGATTGTTCGCACGAGCCTCCTGGTTAGCAGCGATGAAGTCGGGGTCGTAGATACCAGGCATGGGCACCATGTCCTGCATGAGAGGACGAAGCTGCTTCTGCAGATCGATGTCCAGCACGCGGGCGCGATCCATGGCATCGGCCAAGTTCATGTTGGAGATATCCCAACCGCCGATCACAAGATCGTTGGGGTTGACCATCGGTAGAATGCTCTTGAAGGGTACGTGAATCTCCTCACCCTGGAAGGAGCCCACGCGGCAAGTGGACGCTTGAGTGAGGGATCCGAAGTAATTGGCGTGCTGCACGCCATCCTTGGTCACCCATGAGATACCCCTATCGCCCACAAAGACAACAGATCTCATCAAACATAAACGTAAATCAAGCCAGGGATTTCATGACAAAATACAACACGAAAATCAGCAGAGCAAGGCAATCTAAAGTGAATTGCCAGAAAGAAGCGAGTGAGGAAGCGCTTACTCTTTGTTGGCAAGGATACCAGCCGTGAGAGTGGACCCGTTGTTGCCGCCCCAACCAACAAGCATCATTCTGCAAAGACCACACCGAAACATGAGCCAAGCTTTTCAAGATCACCATGTCGGCAAAGAAACTGGTAAGTCATTTCAGACGCCGTAAGGGCTCGCTGAAGATTAGGGAAAGAATGCGGCAGAGAAATGTAATCGACTAAAAGAACTTGCACCCCAGCTCAAGGACCGCAAAGTGTGGTAATCGCAACCAGACAAATTGAGCACATCAATGGAGAAATCAGCATGGCACTTGCGCTCCACGACATTGTTATTCCATCCCTCTGCTAGTTGAAGCGGAACAGATTCACAACAAATTGATTCATGCCTACTTGCATCAATCAACACGAGCTGCGTGACCGAAGAGAGGGGGAGGAAACATGAGGGAGTGACTGATGCGGCACCATACCCCAGCTTAGGCACCTTGCGCTGAGTGGCAAATTGGTATGGCACGGACTTGGGCTTGGCTACCCACTCATACTTGCCATCGCTCTTGCGCTGCTCGTGCAGGAACTCGGTGGTTTGGTACTCATAGCTCGACTTGATCACGTCCTCCGTGTATTCCATATGGGGACTCTCAACACGGAAGCTGTCGACCAACATTTTGTATCACAAAAACTAAAAACGAAAGAGAGAATTAAACCCTTGCAAAACTCCTGCAACCTCGCCAGGCCACAGCCTCCTGTCTCCGAGACTCTCCGACTCTGAACCCTCACACTCCTCTACCCGGATGGAGAGGCAATCAAACACAGAGTACCTAGTGAGCAATGGCGAAATGGTTTTAAACACGAAAATGAGAGAAAAAGTCGCAAGGATCCGTGCACGAGTACAACAGGTAGTCAGTAATCTCCCTCCATCCACTTCGATACGATTCGTTTATGGCGGAGCGCTTCCGAATGCGGGTCACTGATCTCCGAGGCTCCACTGACTGGGAAGTTGGAAAACGAGTTATGGAATAATTTCTTTTCTGTTAAAAGTGATGCTTTACAGTATGAGCTTTATCTATGTTTGGCAAAGGCAGAACTGTAGACATTTACACGTGGTGTGCAGGAACACTTCGGGGTGCAGACCCAAAGTGAAAAGTTTTGGAAGCGGTGAGTCGAGAACAGGTGGCACCTGTGCTCTCTAAGACTCCGCTTTACTGCTTTACTGCTGACGAGTTCTGCAACCTTGTGGCACCAGTTCCTCGGGAACATTTGTGCAATCCGGAGACGAGCTTTCTGCAGTGGAAGCAGCTCCTGGGTTGAGCTCTAGCTTCTTAATCTCTGGAGCTTCTGGCCAATCGTGGGACCAGCGGAATCTGGGTAATTCTCAATTATCCAACGTGGATAAATACCATGTCTAAATCTTGATTGAGTTTTTGTTTGTGTTTTTTCTCTTCAGCTTTGCAAAACTGCGGTAGTTTACGGAAACTTCATCGTTCTTGCGCTGCTTGTTGACAGATTTTGATATTCATAAATTTGTTTGCCATCGTAGTAACTGTAGCTTAGGGTGCATGAGTTGGGTAATAGGTTCCTTTCTGCATGTCCTGTGAATCTGTTTTGAACTCCTAGTGAAGTGAACTGATAAGGAATATGCTGTTCGAAGAAGGGTAAAGAAACTCATTGGAACATCTGTCCTCTGTAGAAAGTAGTGTCACCTGCCATCCGGATCCTTTTAGTATATTTTGAAACTTGAGTACTGTCCCTTTCTCCAGGGTTTCCACATACGTTTCGTTCATGATAGATCACAATAAGCCACGTTTCATTCAGCATTTCTAACCGGCAATTGTGTCGGCGATAAATAATACATTACAACCACCCACAAAAGTTCAAGTACTGGTTAGATCTTCGTTTAATGCATGTCAGGTTTCTAGGTCAAGTTTCGCTACTGGTTGGAATGGATTTAAACTGTGTCCCAAAGAGGATACAAAACTAGAGACTCCGTGGTCTCAAACTCGAGAAAAATGGTCCAAATCGATGTCGGTTTATTTTTCTCACTCAGCAACCAGATACATCAGAAATACCGCACTTAAAATTCAACACAGTAATAAGAGTGACAGTCTCCACTTGATGATCGAATTTCCTTGCGTCCTTTTGCAAGAGTCCTTCTAATTGGTCCCGCAACTCACAACGCAAAATCATGCTGGTATCATCACCTCAGTTCACTCATCACACGTGTGTGGCGGTGTGGCACTCCACCGCTTGGTCATGCTGCAACGACTTGTAGCAAGCTGCGCGTAGCCTCGTGCGATAGGTGAAGTTAACCACTCAAAACACAGCAGACAATGTAGACTTAGTCCAGTGTTTCATGAGCATATCCAAGCCAACTCGTACATCCGTGGCAAACGGAAGGGAAAGGGTGGAGATTAAGAAAAAAAGAAAAAAGGTTAACAAATTTGTAAATTACAGCACAGAGCGCTGGATCCTTATCAATTGACGTGGTAGGCATGAAGCGTGCTGCATTAGGCTGCCACTGTTTTCAGCGGGGGCCACCATGCATGAGCTTCATAAGTACCCCAAGTTCATGTGTGAACTTAATTAACGCCTCCACCTCCATCCTTTATTCCAGTTCCTTGCTGGATTGTTCCGGATTAAGCGATTGGGAAGTTTCTGTTCTTCTGAACCATTTGAGAATAGTAAACTAACTGGGGTTCTTTTTATTTTTCTCCTGGCCTTCAATGCTTTGAAAAGGAGCCTTAAACTCTAAAGGAACTGAATCGGATGCTGATGGTGGGCCTGGTTGGTTAGTTGGTTGAATATTCACCCAGATTCAGCTTTAATTCTCTTTGCAGATTCTGTGATCACAAGAATTTGAAGGTGGGAGAATGAATCACAGCGACTTGAATTATTCATGCTGGTGTCTTTTTTTGGAGCTCAGATTCAGATCATAGTTTCCGAGTAGCTAATATTATCGTTTCAAATTAGGGGCTCAGATTTACACTCGCCGATGCTTTTGTCAAGAACGCCATCGGTTGCAGAGAATGGGTTGGCTTTGTTGGTGGATAATGCCATGGCTACATTTAAGAAAAGACATTAGCGATGGTCATAACGCCACGAGCAAGTCGAATTGTTCAGGTCTCAGAATACTCGTGTGACGAACCCATTTTATGCGCACCATTTCCCACTGTTTCTGCAAAGCTGGGTTCTGCACCGAAAACTCTTTTCTTGTGAGTGCAAGATTAACCGTGTTTTCTCATGAAGTCAGTGTCCTCACAATTAACGTGCATTGTGAAAAGGAGTGCTCAGTCATTACTGGACTTGAAATTGCACACACGTGATTCCGATGGATACTAAAAGTTCAGATTTAGAAAACAATGCCTGTTGTAAGATAGCACAAGTACAACAGAGATGGTTGGGTTCGACAACTACCAGTCTGAATCTCTCGGACTCTGAAAGGTTTAAGATGATTCATGTCCGCACCTGCAACTGTGTCTTGGAATCATTTCTAGTTGCACACAACTTTCATGCAGCGACCAAATTGGCTTAACTTAGCATACCGTTCTCTGCAACCTTGACCCAGCAGCGTGAAGCTAATCAAGGTTGTTGATGAATCGAATCCCCTGCTTCTAGAACCCTAAACCCATCACCTGTAATTCTAGGTAATTGACCACATCTGTGATCTCAAGCCCTAAACCCTTGGCCCTTAACCACAACAAATTTCACATCGATGAGTAATTCCTCGATGATTGCAACGAACAACACCTGAAAGAAGAGGAGAAGGACGTTCCCAGCCCTGCAAAAACAACTTACCGAGTCGTAGAGCATGAGACAATTGAATGGTGGTCTTACCTCAACTCCCAAATCTACCGTCACGGAAACTTCACAAATATGTGGTGCAGGTGATAGAATGCTGAACCATTAAGAGGCATGACATATGGCAGAAGCTCTCTCAGCTTTGCACACAACCAGTCTGATAGAGTTTGCCACTCAGTTGATCCCTGCAAGATGAGAGGATAAGTTTAATTTCATGGGATTGTTCATAAAAGTCAATTGATGTTGGACTTGGTAGATGTAACGAACCTCTAATCCACCATCAAACAATCAGATAACTCCTTTTGTCAGTTTCTGTGTTGCACTGTAATGTTTTGAGTTTGCTAGAGCATGTCCCTAATGTCGTAAGGGCTTGATAGGGTGTCCCGGTTTATGTTGTTACTAGGGACGGTAAACCGTTTTGTTAAAATTTCATTGCCAGCAATTGGAACTGAGTTCTGCTAATATAGTAAACAACCCCTTTCTTTTCCGAGCCGCAATTTCTTTTGTCGAGATGATGGGTTCATTTGAAACGATGGAACTCCTGACACATCCAAGTGGTCTAATGCAGTACACTTCAAACTCTGATTCAGAGTTTAAAATCAATGCGATCAGATAACATTTTTACCTGCGTTATCGTTCAAGAATCACAGGAAAATCATTTCTGACGGTAGCGTTCAACTAGAGCATAACTACGCATTATTGAACTCAACATTATGCAGCTCCGGCATTCTTTCCAATAGATTCTTTAGTGCAACTTTACCTCAAGAAATTCACCACAAAGCCTGACCATGTGCACTACAATAGCTCCTCAGCAGTGGGAATGGAAGATTGGGCAGCTGCGTAGTTTATAAGGGGCATGGACAGTGAGACCTCATCGTACCATGAAGAACATTAATTGTCGCCCTAGGAAAAGATCTAGCACAATGCGGTCCCGTTGGCTTCATTCATGTAAGCAAAGCATGGGTTGAACGTGAATCACCAATTGAGATCTGGCCAAAAATCTCCAAAGATAGAGACTTCTCTCCCTTACACCTAATCTGCTAAATTTCGTGTGATTCCGGAAATATGAACTTGTAGAAAGTCCCTCGTCCAGCAATTGATTCAAAATATAAACCTTTGTTCCATTGAGCACATACTGTTAACTTTAAGGATGCTGATTGGTCCGATTAGTGATAAGCACCTGTCTTGAAAATCAAAGCGTTTTCAGCAACATCTCTTGATTCTCCTATGTTAAAGACGCCACTGGGTTCGGGAGATGTTCAATCATGTAGCAATAATACACTATAAACTGTCCACCAATTCGAAGTTACCTTAACACGAGAGCATTGGCAGTTATTCATTGCTTTTAACAAGACTATTATTATAGAATTTAAATGCGTAGTAAGGGTACAGTAAATGCTGAATAAACAACCAAGAGACTTGGATTTTCAGTTCAGCAGCATTGGTGATCACGAAGGAATAGGTGAAGACAGCGCGATAATATGAATTGCATTGCAACACCCAGAAGAAAAAACTGGATTAATAGTCTAATAATATTGAAAAATGAACACGGTAGCATGTCTGTTATGAATATTGCCTAAAAGAACATGTGCTCTATGAACCGGTCTTGTAATGTGTTCCGATTACAATGGAACCATTAGGCTCTCAAGATCACAAGATCACGAGCTATAAATGTTCCAATACTCTCAGATTTTACCAGGCTGCTGAAAGCTGAGATGTTTATCCAGTACTCGTAGTACTACTCAGATTTTTCTAATGCCGATTTCCTTCAACAAACCGTTTGCAATACGAATTGCATTTTTAAACGGTTTTACATAGACGAGGTCGATTGGCGAGATAACGACCTTGCGATCGAATCCCTGCAGCAATAGCACCAGTCACACCTGCCAGCAAGAGTGTGTACAGGTACTGGTATACATCGGAGCCCACTGCACAAAACAATGTCGGAGAACTGAGTTCACTTTGGCAGTATTATGGATCGAGCATTCAAATTATGTGATATCTAGGAAGGAAATTATTTCCGAAAAAGATTTTCTTGTTCTTATGAACAGCATACAGTTCAATACAGGAGACGACTATAGGAAGAAAATGAAGTCTTACGTTGTCGACCAGCAATACTGGTGAAGTAAGCACCCGCCGTCAATGCAACTAAAGCACCCGGCAACTGCAATACAAACAAAATGAGTAAAAACTATAACAAACTCTTCGCAACTCTTTGAAATAACAAGGCATAACTCTTTTCAGTTCATACAACGAAGATTGTGAAGAGATGACTCATACCGCAACAGTCTCTATCAAGGGAATCTGGAGACGTGAAGAATCTCCTCCGCCGACTTCATAAGAACCAGCTACAAGGTCAATGCTATCCTGTACAAACAAAAATACAAATGGTAAAAGATTAAAATTGTGCACCTTAATATGCTTTCAAGAGTGCTTTGATGATTTTGGACGTTCATTTACAGTAGCCGCAACCATAACAGAAACACCAGCATAAAGTCTAATAAGCTTGAACAAGCCCTACATGCTAAAAGTTGGAATACACATTAAGTAAACAACCGAGCTATGAAACCAACCAATGTCAAAAAAAATTCCCAACATTAATACATACCCATACAACACTGTAATAAAGACACAGTACAACCAACTTTAAGAATGCAAACCTGTTTGTTCCCATCTCGAAAGTTGTTTAGATAGTAGCGGGCAGCAGCGTTAAAACCGTCTTGAAGAAGACCTCGGATTGTCCTGCGGCCGAATCTGGATGAAATGGCTACACGATTTCAGACCGATATCTCCAATGTTTGTAACAAATGAGGCATATTATACAGCATGAATGACTAAAATCGGTTTTTATGAAATTCAGAAATTCCCACCAGATTAGTATTCTCGTAAAAAACGCACCTCACGAAGTCGCCCTTCAAAGCCCCAGTTCCAGAGTATTGAATGCTTACATCATCTCCATGATCGGCCCACACTGAATCCAAACATCAAGATAATGAGTAACCAGATATGCGCTCGAGTCCCGTACCACATTTAAAACAGAAAGTCACAAGATACTACACAAGCAAACGCGGGATTCTGAGCAGTGGTGCTCTAAAGTACACTGCATCCTATGATAAAGAAGTATTAATTCACTGCAGTGGTTCTGCTAGTAGCAGTTGTGAACGAGTTTATACAGAATTTGAACTTCGCCTCCAAAGCCTCAAATTGTGCGACGGTATTGGTTGATTCAAAAATGCCAATCCGTTGCAATTGAGCCTCAAGGGCCTTCCGTCCAAGCAAACTCTGCACATAGGGTACAATCGATGTTATAATCACACATGGTAAAAATAAGGTTATCAACAAGTACACTGAATTTTCATTGGAAAAACCTGGATTCAAAAAGTAACACACGGAGAGGAAGGACAAACCTGTGTAACATTGGTACGGTCCAAACAATCAATACAGTTAGTTCTGACCACCCCCTTCTGTTCCTTTAAAATATTACCATCCTGGTCTCGCAAGTGGTACCTGTTCAATGTACAATAGAATGTCAACAACCTTGGCAAGTCTTCATAAAATGCTGAAGGCCAACTACTAAGGGAAGTTCTACCATAAATCAGCACGACATGAAGTTAGCTCGCTATTAAAAATGTGGAAATCATAAAAGTTTCATGATTCAATAAATTGTGATGGACAAACGTGCATTCCAAGATCATCATCCCTACCCGTGTTTCGTCAAATCCTCTAGAATTTGATTATATAAAATAGACAGGCGCTCGAAGTGGATATGGCCACAAATTTTATGAAAATCAAATGGAAGGTATCTACACAAAATTACAGCACCATGTTAGAAGTACTTTAGACCTATTCATCTGAACTTATTAGTCATACAGCTAATATTGAGATCCTTAATCCAAGCAACTGGAATGTAGCTCCACGAACACACAATTGAGAAAAGGATGCGTTTTTAACACAGAAGACAGCTCTGCACAAGCTGTGATCCACATAATTCACTTTCAACCAGACGATCCAGAAAATTATGCGTTCCAAAAGAATTAAAAGAAAGGACTTCAGATATACTTAGGAGTCAATTAAACAAGAGCAACAACCTACCGGATGTGATCATTTGAGATTTTAAGCATGCTTTCCCCAAAGGCAATACTCAGAACACCTTCACTACCTTGCTGCAATCACATGCCTTGGATCAGAAATGAACGAGACAAATACTCGACTCTAAAGGACAGTGGCGATCATTCAAAAAGCAAAGTCTACGTAACCATACTGACAAAGGCAACGAGTCGTGTTGATGAAACGCTCATACTAGCTTACAAACACACGCACATCAAAAACAAAAACAAAAACAAAAAAACATCAAAAAGACGCGTGATCTTCAGAATCACCTACTACCAACGTTGCTTTCAATAATATGTAAAATGAACGATGACAGCGTACCTGGTTTATCAAATCAATGGCCACAACGTCACCATAGCGCTTGTGTAAATCATCGAAGTGCTTCTCGACCGCTCTTTGCTGCAGATCATTATCAGTGAGAAGATCGCAATTTCTGACTCGTAAAACTTACTTGGACTGTCAATACTCAGCATCATGAGGATGAGTGTTTTGTAAAAAACTTCAAAAAAAAAAAAAAAAAAAAAAAAAAAAATCATTTAAAAGAGAAGAAAATTGTCAGGCTGCGGCAAACACCATATGAGTGAAGTCTCAAGTAAGATGCCAGCAAAAAGCTTGACATTTGTTACCCACCGTATTCTCGTAGTTGATAGTTTTAATTTTGGGCTTATACGTAAGATCTACAATCTGTTCCCACAGAACTGGAATAGAACCTCTCAACTGTCAACAAAGCACAAAGTTCGAGGTTTACTGGAAAGCATCGTAAATGTAATAAGGAAGTACAAGCACTACTGAAAGCACGTGAGGGTACCACATATGCGAGCTGCTAACTGTAGAATTTCGTACACCTAGATTGAAGAGAAATACTTGAACATGCATCGCATTGAAGTTACAAGAACCTGTGTGTAAGACGCAAAATAACCCTGCGATTCAAGTATTTGCTCCGTCTCTACGAAATTGGCAACATTGCCATCCAGATCAGCTCCCCTTCGCCACATCCGTGTCCCTGATTAAAATATGGAAAATTAATACTAAAATATTCCAATTTACGAGATGCTACTTGATAAAAATAATCAATCAATTATACATAATACTCATCATAAAGTGTCCCAGAACACCAAGATCGTTTTCTCTACTATTGTGGGAGATAACATCAAGTTAAATGAATAAATACTGAAGGAAACCAAGAACTCACCAGCACGTCTCATAGAACGCCTTGCAATCAGGGTCACCTTCACTGCTTTGCCTTTGACAACGGAGTCAACGGTTTGAAAACGTTTGCAATAGTCAAGAGTAACAAGTGCACATCGAGGAACCACCCTTCAAACTCAGTTGAACAATTCTAAAACCTCCCGAATTCAGACATTAGTGACGGGATTCTTAGGTAGTGACGGTCGATTATTAAGATAATGCAACGAGAGATCAAGAAAAAAAAATCAAACCATCACCCCAATTCCTAAAACTGAAAGATTCTGTCAAGGTCCTCTATGCAGCCACGACAAAACCAGCAATCCAAACAAAGATGAAACTCTTTAAAGTAAATCAGCAGGATATTGCCTTGGATCACAGGAAGAATGTAAGGCTCCATCTGCACAATTCAAATAGACTACAGATATCATTCTAAAAATCTTCATGAAACATTAAGGTCAAAGCTCAAAACTAATAAAAGTAAACCAGCACAATAGTCAACCAGCACCATTCTAGAGTTCATGGTTATAAATCCAGTGTGTCAACATACCTGTTTGTCAATCAACTCCTTCATTAGCTTCTTGTTCCAAAGGAACCTATCATCTGCCTGCTCAACCCAACAACCCAGGTCAAGAGAAAAATCCCAAAAAACTGAACAGATGGACATTATGATAAACCAAAACCATCAAAACGCGAAGACAACCAAACTTATATGAGAAAACTTATTTAAAAGATGAGGAATCGAAAACGCACATGTTTCCAAATAGATGGGCATTCTGACATCGCATCGGCCTGAAACTTATCTGCACTGCAATTAAAAAGCAGGATACTATCAGTTAGTTGACGATTCAGAGTCAAGAGTAAGTGATGATTTTTCAGCTAATCGAACTCGCATCTCCAGGGCCACAAAGAAATCGACAAGACGTGGAACATGGTGCTTAGTTCAGAACATAAAAACCATTTCTCTAATATAGAACGTCTTACTTTGATGTAAGATCGACATCGTATGAGAAATAAAGTCCAGGGGTTGACTCTAGGGCCTTCAACAAACCGACAAAGTGCGCTTCCTCTTTCTTCTGCAACAACGGCATACGGTGAAATTTCAGTATGGTGTTCGTAACATACAAGTGCCAGTCTGCAAGATGGTCTACATAAGAAGAAACTGTACCTCCTCAGGGGTTGCTCTGTGGAGGTTGTTGTTGCAGGGAAGAACCCTCAAAGAAGTCACACGGTAGACAGAGTGACCCCTGTACGTGCCCATAGACTGACGACCAGTAATCACAACTGCGTAAGTTCCTGCAAGAACCAGGCGAAGCACAAAATGTGAACGACTTCCATGTGCGGGAGAACAAGTTCGATTTCAATCTCCCTATTCCGCAATCGCAACAAGGCTTTCACTCCTTCCGGTGATATCCCGTTTGTAATGCGATTTCTGGTTTTCTGAAACGAGGTGTCAGCTCTGAACTAAACGTTGATCTCAAAACGCCTAATTCTAGTCACGATTTCCAAACTACATCAATTGAATAATTCTGCCCTCCAAGCCCAAGTGATAATTTTCTGAACAAGACATTGTGACTTGCCTGCCACTAGACGGAGGATTCCAGCCAATCCGAACACAATCTGTGCATGTGGAATATTGGAGTCCGGAAGCTGGCCTGTATCACCATCACAAAACGTGAATACAATAAATAAGACTGCGTAATAGACAACGAGAATGCATATATCATGACAGGCTTCTCCACAGCCGAGTCAACCAAATAATTCAATGAACAAAAATTAAAGAGCAAGTCGAGGTTGACGTACTGGTATAGCTCAAGTCACCCGTAGAGCGATTGATGGAAAGGAACTGAGTAGCCATAGAATCGGTGGGCTCCAAAACATATACATCGGGAAGCTCCCAAAGCCGCAACCTAGTGCTACGCTTCTGGATCTCACTGAAGTCGTCCATCTCCAAGCCCATTCTGTATGCCCTGCTTTGGATAACGTTCATGGGTTTCGTAAACGACGCTGGACAATCCCGACCCACGTGACTTCAACGCATACCGAAGACAAGTTTGAGAACTCCAAATTTCGAAGTGTACGCTAACAACTAGCACAATGCCACAATCAATTTCTGACGTGCTTTGAAAAAAGGTCCCTCCCAGATCGGTACAAGTCCGATAAACCCAGCCCAGATCAATAAGCAATGCCAGCGGTCTCCAAATTTTACCTTCCCCAGAGATCTCCGAAACTTCAAACCTAGAGGCTTCGTTCTATACTTCACACACACCCTGCCGTGATCCCCACCAAAACCAAACGCCAGTGTCGTCCACTCAATCATTCCATTCTCGAATAAAAAATCAAAAATAAATTATACCTCACAATTTTAGAACCTCCCCATGTTCCCAAGATCGCAGATCCACAGCAACACAAGGGCTACATCAGAACTACCATTTATATCAATTATCGTGAGAGAGAGAGTGAGAAGGGGACAAAAAAAAAAAAAAAAAAAAAAAAAAAAACTACAGTGGAAGAATTTTCTGAATGCTTCAAAAATTGAAAGACAACAAAAACAAAAACAAGATAAATAAAAACAAACAAACGCCGTCCCAGCAGAACTCTAAAACTCAACAAACCACCCACCTCCGAAGCCACGAGCTCCTGCGCGCAAATACATACAAACACCAAAGATCTACAACGAGAACCTAAAACAAGAGCTCAGCGCCCCAAATGCACAACCCCGGGGACGAGCCAGCTGCAAGCAAAGAACTCAAGATGACTGATCCGACACCGCTTCTCCTGCGATCACGACCCAGATGGAAAATGTGCGTACCCTAACGAGGCACAACACCCGGTAGGTGGTTGGCGATCGCACTGCTACAGACCCAATGTGGAGCAGCAGCAGCAGCAGCAGCACAATGGGGCAAACTGGGGTGGCAGAGCGAGTCGCAAGACAAGCAGAGGGAGCTGCACCACTTGAATATACTCGACAGTTTGCGCTGATTTCCGGGATCTTGTGGGGGGCTGGCTGGCCTGCTTTGCCTCCCTACGCATATGCAGCACTCACAGCACCGGGGCCTCCCTTCCTCCCTACCTCCCTCCTCCTCCCTCCCCCTTCTCTACCGATCGATCCGATCCTTCCCCAGAATAGCCTTTTCTTCTTCCCGTGCTCTCCCTCCCCCTCCCTCTCCGCAGCACCTTCCTCTCCATTTGCATCATCTCCGCTTTCCTGCATTACAGTATTGCAGCTCTCTCTTCCTCTCGTCACTCTGCTTTCTCCGACATGACATCATCGCCCTTGTTTCGTCCCTTCATGCCGTGTTTTCATGCTTCCTGTTTTGTTTTGTGGAGAATGGTCTTTGTTGTTGCAATTGCTTTATGTCGTGGGATTTGTTGTGGTTTTAGTGAGGACTTGAGCTTCGGAGGTGGATGCTTAGCCAGGGTTTTGCTTTGTGGGTTGTCTGTGTCGGTTATTCCACAAGTTATTCTTGCTTCAAAGAGTGATTTACATTTGTATGTGTATATGTGTATGTGTGTGTGATGCAATTTTTGGGTTGGGAAGAGGAAATGGATGTTTGTTTGGTTTTGTTAAGAATTAGATTTGGACAAACTTTTGAGATGTCGCTTTCATCTTCGTGATTTGGATTTACTTTAGTGTCCCATGTGGAGTTAGTCATATTGTGCATTTGATTCAGTGTGTTTCTGACCTTGTTGTATTCGTTGATTAGTAGTTTGCAAATTATATATGGACTATATGTAATAGTGACAATATTAATTACTTATACTTTGAATATGTATGTTTGATTGTTCTGGTTTTTCTTCATAAAACAAATGTAAATGAGTCAAATAAAACTGTGTGTGTGTGTGTGAGTTTTTTTTTCTTTTTTTTCTTTTTTTACCCCAATGAATTTTGTGTGTATATATATATATATATAGAAATAAATTTACATATTCATGTATGAGTGTATGAGACTATTGCAACACATAATTTATTTTAAAGCTATAATTTCAAGAAATAACAAACAAAATTATTGCACTTCAAAATCAAACTATCCAAATAATTTGCAACTATTAAAGTTTTGTTTATGCATTTTTTTTTCTAAATTAGAGAGTCGTAAAACAACATTTTCAAAAAAAAATACAGTTATTTTCCTACTAATTAATATCATCCATTACAAAAAAAAATATTAATTATTAGAGATTATTAATTATCAAAACAACAAACAACATTAAATACTTAGATTTTAGTTGGAGTCAATTTCCAAAATTTTGATTACCGAGGGAACCGCTAGGTGGACACCCCCATTTTACTGCATGGACACTCCCCCCCTATGCCACCCACCTCCATATACACACAATAAAACTCTTATTTACACTAAAAAGCTTTAGGATTAATTCATAATAAAAGATTTGTGTATATTATTTTTTTATTTTTTTATTTTTTTTTTGTTGATTAAATTTAATAAAATCTCATAATGCATTTCGTATATTCACTTTAAAAATTTTATTAATTCCATTTACAAAATCTTTTACTATAATTTATACTCAAAACTTTTAGTATGAATAAAAGTTTTACTATATATATGTAGAGGTGTGTAGCACAAGGTGGTGTCCACATAGTAAAAGGGAGGTGTTCCCTAGCAATTTCCTTAAATATGAGGAATTATTAGTTTTTGGGGATTAATTACCAAGAAAACAATTATATTTAGAAAGTAAAAAAATGCATCACAAATTTCTACACTTAAAATATGGATACTCTCATTTACAATGAAATCATTGTTCAATGGTAATCTATTACATTTAATTGATAGCTCCAAAATCTGACTATTATTTCTTGGAAAATTACAGATGATATAAATAAATATGACTGTTACATGATTATTCACTTCTTGAATATCACTCTTTAATCATCTACTTGATTGACATATATATATATATGCTTATTGTTATTATTATTATTATTATCACTAAATAATTATTTCTTTAATAATAGAAATTAGATAAAATAATTACATAATAACACAAAGTATATTTTTGTTACACATACAAAATTATACAATCCAAAATATTTTGAGAATAAGAATGTCATCATTTTAAATATTATGTAAATATATATATATGTCTTTGATTATTTTATATTACCATTAAATTAGTTATGTTCTTAAATATAAAAATTAATAAAATTATAAAATTATTATTTTTTTATAATATTCTTAATAATTATTATATATTCATATATTATATTTAATTTATGTAAAATTAGATTCATTAGTATGCATAAATAAATAAATAAACTTTCCAATTTGATATTGAAAATAAAAAATATTAGTTGACATAAAAAAATTTAAAAAATGGTTTTAATTAAATTAATATTGAAAAAAAAATCTTTTTTTCTTGCATAGATTAATTTGGTTCTTGATTTTTAAATCATTATATATATATATATATATATATATATATTTGTTGTAAGCTTTTGTAAAGATTTGATTCAAAATTTAGTTTTATATAATTTCTAAAAATATTCATATATTATCTTTATTTAGATTTAAGTAATAGAATATATAATTTTTTAACACAATATAAGTTTTTAAAGCTATGTATTGATTTATTTACTAGGATGCATGTTGGTTTGGTGCTTGCAGTCCAAGTATAGTAAAAGAATGGTTTTAAAGTTAATAATATTGTTTAATGTATATAAATATTTATGTAGGATGCAGATTTTTTTGTAGATTTTAGAATGATTTAAAAAATATTGTATCAAAAATATAATTTTAAAGTATTGAATTCTTGTATATAAATAAAATTTTAAAATAATTTAATGATTTAATATTAAATCTATAAATTAAATAAGATAGGTTTAAATATTACAACTATTGCAAATAAAATAGCAATAAGAAATATGATATGCAAATGTGTTTTGTTTAAACAAGTGAATCTTAAATCTTGCATCCTAAAAGCCATTTTAGTATAAAATAACTTTAACTTTTAACTATCTTATAACATCAAATAACAAAAGCAAGTCAACCACATTCACTACTAGAGTGCTTTGTTATATACAACACCATGCATCAATCAAAGAAATCCTATTGCATTCCTTTCTAGCAATACTTTAATACTTTTAAACAATATTGTATACAATAATGCAACATATAATTATCTATAACAAGAAGATATTTTTCACTAAATCTAAGTTTTTTTTTTTTTTTTTTTTTTTTTTAAATATTTGTCCTTGTGACTTATTGATTGTTATATCATATGCAATATATAACAAAAATTATTTATGTTTGAATGCAGAAGGTAGAATTATATTATTTAAAATTAGAATAATTTAGGATATAAACATATATAATTATTTTATTTTTAATTAATTTTTTTTACCTCAATCATCCATTCAATAGTCAATCTAATTTCCTTACAAAGTCCATTTTATGATTAAAAATACAAAAAAGGATCACAAACACACTACCTTTTAGCATTGGCTTATAGAATGACAAATTGATGATTAAAAATAAGAAGATATCTTATTATAATTTTATCTATTCTTATTTAGTATGATATAAATTTTATATTTAATATAGTATAAAATCATCCCAACACTTATTACAAACTAATATTTTAATTTGTACAATTGTATTATTGTAAAATGCAAAAAATATGCATTTGGTAAAGAATTGTTTTAATATATTTAAATCTCCTTACATATTTCAACCATATCTATTATTAATGTTATTCTATTTTAAGGAAGAACCATGCTTGTTGGATAATATATACTTAGTTTTTATTACTAACAATTTTTTAGACTGTTGTTATCCAACACTAAAAGTCAATTTGTAAATGTTTGATTTTAAATATTTGCATACATTACATCAACTATTGCAACTCATATATTTAATTAATAAAGTGCAAGAACATAAATATGTTACCAAAGATAGGATTAATACATACTTGTTTGTTACATCTTGAAAGTTCCACCGTAATAAATAAAAAAATATATTATTGCTTTAATTATTTTTGAATAGAATAATTCACTACTTTGCTTAGCTTAAATAGCTCTAATGCAACCTTTCACTACTTTGTCTATCCTTGAAGACAATCTAAAAATCTAATCCATCATATAATAGATACCACACTATAAGTTTTTTTATTACTTAAAAGCTTCATTGCAACACACACACATTATATTCTATTATGCAGTAGATTAAGATGTCTATTGGACTTGTGCTTATGACTTAAATAAAGCAAGAAGATAGTATATAAATTAGTAATATTGTTTGGTGTATGTAAATATTTATATTAAAATATTTATTCAAATATTTTAAATACAAATAAGATTAAGATAAAAAATAAAAATATATTATAATATGCTTAAATGCATGTCATTGTCAACAATTATATATGTAGCAAAATAACATTTCTTAAAGATTGTAGTATTGATACTTTGCTTATTTGACGTAATAATATTGTCCACTACAAATCTTGAGTAAAATTTTGATTGTAACATATTTACATATATGACACTATATACTATTTTATAATATATAGATCATTTATAAAGCTCATTTCTCTAATCTAAATAAAATTCTAAGTAAAGTTGGATATATAAATTTGATTTTTTCACCTTTCAAAGGATTTTTAATGTCTTGTTTCAAAACTTTCATGAGATTCTAAATGCTCTATGTGTGTTTTTTTTTTTTTTTTTTTTTTTTTTTTGTCAAACAATCTAATCTTTCTCAACTTGTGCTAGAGTCTTGTGGACTCATTATTGTTTTGGTAATTTTTTTAAATATTTTACATATAATAAAAATACTAAAAATTACTTTGGATTTCATTCCAAATTAACAACAACATGGCATAAATTGCCACATTTGATTCAACAACTTTGTATCCACACATGCTCTTAAATCCCATCCTTTTGTTATCTCCATGTAGTAGCATGTGATGCCAAACAACAATGGCACACAACTAATGCATCTCCCTTTGTCAAGTATTAAAAATTATACTACAATATTTGTCTCAATTATTTATAAACTAATTTTGTTACCACTTTGCTTACCCTTGAAATCTTCATGCAACTTTTCACCACTTCATTTTGAAAACAAACTGAAGAGACACTGCACAATGACTTTTCTCAACCCACAAAAGCTCAACCATGACACACACAAACTATATTTTCTATTACACAGTAGATGGTCGTTGTTGGTCTGTTTGTTTGAAGACATCACACAATTTGAATAGTACATCAAAATCTAATGGTAGAGGGTTAGATTGTATGCATGACATTGTTAAATATATAAATAAAATAAAATAAATTAAAGAAAAGGGCACCAAGGGAGGTTGGGTTCGGTTTAAAAAAAACCAGGACCGAGGGGGTGGGGCCATTCTGACACAACCAAAAGGAATAAAATAAGGTGGCAGCCTGGCAATGGAAAGAGCTTATGACTCATAAGGTACACACCTGGTGACTCATCGAGAGCAAGGCCCTTTTTGCCTCCCTTACTCAATTATTCATCCACCCACTTATCCACCACCAATCCATCCATCCACATATTATCACTATCATCCATCCATAAACTCATACATTCATCCATACGGTGCGCTGGCGTACCAAGTAGCATCGCGGGAGTCTTGAGCTGCTCTCGCCAGCCTCTTCGCACGCATTCGCTTTCATGTGTGTGCTCTCGACGAGACCCGCGTTGCATTCGCGCATTGTCTCCGCAATCGCACTCCCCGGTCCCTCATCCATGTCCACGCTGGGAAGCAATTGCACTGCATCAATCACCACCCTCAGGCCAGTCCTGACTTCGTGTTTTTTGGGTGTATAAGCTCGTGAGGAGCCGAGAGAGAGAGCGAGAGAGACGAGACAGAGAACAGAGATATACTGTGTGTGTGATAGAGTGTTTGTTTGGGAGAGAGCTGTGTAACGAGACTTTGAAAGAGAAGTTGTGGGTTTAATCATCATTGAAGGTTGCATGCGTGAAGGAGCAGCGGCAGAGATTTGGCCTGGGGTTTCGGTGGAGGTTGGTTCCGGAGGTGAAGGGGAATCGTGATCGTCATGGGGTGGGGGTGGTGGGGGAGGTTGGATCACGCGGTGGGGCTCTGAGTGGAAGGGCTCCTTGGGTTCGTTGTGTGCCCTACGAGTGAGTTGGAAGTGGGTTTTTTTTTAACAGTGGGGAGCGTTTGGAGTGGGTGGAGCTATGGAAGAGGGGAGACCAGTGACATTGCATGTGTACGATGTTACGAATAGCGGGAATGTGCGGGCGAACAACGCCATCATGAATCTGAATAAGGTTATGCGCGGCGGGATTGGTTTGGGTGGCATATTTCATGGAGCTGTGGAGGTTAGCCTTTTTCTGTGATCATTTTTGTTGTTGCGTTGGCTGCAGTGCTTTGTGCACCCTGATATGCGGTTTCGCAAGGACCGAGTTTTTTTTTTTTTTTTTTTTTTTTTTGTTATTTATGTATTTTCGTTTTTTGTTTGGTTTTCGGCAATCTAGAACGAGTCAGGATCTTGACAGGTATATTACTACGCAGTTCATCAAGATTTTTTTCGTGTCTTGTGAGGGAATATGCTGCGCTGTGCTTGGTACGAGCCTGTTAAGAAGCCATAAGTCCTGAGTAGAAGTGTCACAATCTGTGGTTTTGTTTGCTTGTGGAGTCAAGTGGAGAAGTTTCTTAACACTGTATTCGTTGAATTCTCAAAAAAATAACTCCTGTACTAAGGTAAATGATCTTGTCGAGCTTGGAGTGCTCTTGGATGATATGTTTCTCCAATTTCTTACCAAAATGACTGAAAGCAGGAAGTTGTCATAGAATTGAGTCATGTTGAAGGCAGTCTGGTGATGGAGGCATGCCTTGTTGTCCTGACTTTGCGCTTTGTCGAGCGAGCGATTGAGCAACTTAGAGGAGTTAAGTCGTATGTATTAAGAGTGTAAGTGGTATGTGCAATCATGGAGTTACCTTCGTGGATTCGAACGGGATGTTATTTTCTTTGATATATGTAAGTGGTATGGTTTTGATTCTGCATAATATTCTGAGATGACTGAGTTACCTGTATTTGCTGATAGGTTGATGGAAAGGAATGGTCGTTTGGGTATTGTGAGATTGGGAGTGGGGTCTTCAGCTGTCCTCCAACGAAAAACCAAATGTACACGTACAGAGAGAGCGTTCCATTGGGAAAGACAAGAAAGACAAGGGCTGAGGTACAAAGAATTTTGGATGAGCTTTCGCGAGAATGGCCTGGCAATCGCTACGATCTTCTTGCTCGTAATTGCAATCATTTTTGCGAAACCTTTTGTGCTAAAATTGGAGTTGATAAATTGCCGCGTAAGTAACATCACTCTTGGTGATCATATTCCTTTTTTCCAAACTTTTGACCTCTTATAAGTAGCGCAATAGAGATAGCAACGCGTAATTATATTATCCACAAATATCGGTTTGAATGCATCGAACTTTTGATCGCTTCACTGATTTATTGGAAGTTTGTTCACAGCTTGGGTAAATAGATTTGCAAATGCTGGAGATGCCGCCATTGAAGCTGCCGAGAAAACTATGGAAGGGGTATGACTCTTTCAAACTTTAATAGAGTCCTAATTTCAGCTCTGTCTAGTCTTCGATTGATTGTTTTAGAAGCTGGTTTCACCAGTACAAATGTACAATTATTTATTTATTGATTTTGGTGGATAGTTTTATTTGTTTCTAACTAATCAAAGTGTTTTTGGAGTATTGTTACATCTGTATTGATGAGGGTTTTAGGTGTGCTGGAATTTCGTTTCAAGTAATGTAGTCACGATCTCGGTACATTTTTGTTACTTGCAGTTGCGACAAGCAAAAATGGAGGTGATGTCAGTGACGAAGAATGCCATGCGCTTTATGTTTGGATCTGGCTCACCATCGTCAGAAGATTCTGGTAATAATTCGGGTCGACGTCTTTCCTTCAATATGGGAAGCCCATCAAGGTTATTGTCTAGAGGTTCACCCTCATCATCGCAAAATGGACACAGTTGGCGTCATAGTAGCCAATCAAGCGATTCCACAGAGCAGCGCCCTATTTTACTTCCTTGGAAAGAACGTGCACTATCATCCTCATCCTTAGACAGCCCTAGTCAGACCCCTCCAAGACCTCTAGACTCTCCATCCAATTAATTTTTGCAGTTGTCTGGGTGTTCCTATCTCCAACTTCAGTAGCCATACAGCTTAGCGCTGCAATGCATCATGTCTATCACGCCTTTAGACCCAAAGAAGACATTGATATGCGAACGGACTCTGAACCAAGGCCAGATCTTTTGGTAGTTTTATCTGACATCGCTAGCTGCCTTGAAGGCGTTGAAATTTCCTTAGTGAGGTCCAATTTTGAGGTTCAAGATGCCCGCTGCAGTGCACGTTGGGTATCTTTGTGAGCATATTTTTGTGTCTTGCTATGCAGTAGAGGGTAGTTTCCAGGAGAAGACTCTATCTTATCTCTCTTTCGACTTTGCAAGGTCCCGCTGATAGGGTCATAAAATGGTTATTGCATAGGTCCAAGTCCATGTAGAATTATTCCAGAATTGTTTTTGTTGTTCGCTTGAGAATGCATTGTGTGAATTGCAGGTGGCGTGTGAATACCACGTGTCTTTGCCACTATCTTGTTGCCCGAATCAACTAGTAACACTGCTCTAGGACTGCAGCTCACAGTGTTTTGTGATCATGTATTGTACTTTGTACCCTCCGCTTTTACCGTCGGTTGGATGGGGAGTTGAACCTCGTTGGAAAATGTGACGGTTATTGGATAACAAAATTTGAAATGTAATTCTCGAACTTATGAACCCTGTATGTGCATATTGCTCCCTCCATCCAGGTTGATTAGGACATTTCATCTACTTCTGCAGAATTAACCTGGACTTCGACAAGGTTTTGTGCAAATGTTTGTAAAAGCAAAAGCCATGAAAACCCCGACGAAGGTAAAATCTTCGTTACCACTCCTAAATGTAAAATAGTAAAACGCCTTTTCCATCTGAGGTAAGTAAAGGAGTTTATGACACATTGTACACGGAATGCTAGACGATCGATATCCAAATTCCAAAATGAAGTTGATGGTTTAATTAAAAATTAATCTCTTCGTAAAGCACGTACTTCAACACGGAACGCGCCAAGTTTCACCTACAACTTCAGCTCATGGATCTCATCGGCGGACACAATTCAAAGTCGCCAGGTTCTGTCGTGTCGACTCTTCTATCGTGTTCCTTAATGGATTCCAAAACGATAACTATGTGGACAAGGTAATTAGGGGAACTATGTATGCATCCCTTCAACACAATCTCCTTGTTGCAAAGGGGACAAATTTCGAAGTGTCTTCACTGGTCCGTCGATTTGCGATGGATTAGCTTCTCGCTTACGAAGTAGCATCCACTTCCTATCTTCACCTTTCAAGGGCTCAAAACCAGGTTCAGATTAATAAGAGGATATAGAATGTTAAATAACTACAACGAGAAGGAACTAGGGAATGTGTAGAGGAAAATGTCTATTGCACTGCCAAATCGCCACGTTATGAAAAGAGGTATATTTTTGGAAGCCTTCAACATAATACTAAAGAGAGCAATACTTCATTGATCGCATTCTCCAGCACCAGCATCTGCCTGCGATCCAAACACCTTCTGGGCATGCTTCACTTGCACTTGACTAAGAAGGCTATCATAGCTTCATTCAAACCATCGAAATTTATAGAGTACCACTTGTGAAGGAGGCTACCCGGTGATGTCGAGAAGGAGCAGCAACCCTAATTTGCCGCTCAAGTGGTAACATCCGTATCTCGAATTGTGTACGACATCCCTCGACCCATGCAATCAAAAGCATGATTAAAACATGGCTATTAAGGAAAAAAAGCTCATTGTTAAAAGTGGCTTATGAAAACATGTAGCTAATGTACTTATGAAAACACATGAGCTAAAGATATGGAGTGCTCAACTCGAAGTACAACTGAGCCGCCCCCTTTACTCCGAATAAATAAAATTCTGAACCCTAGCAATTCCATACGCTGTTAATAGCTGCAGCTCCACCAACAGCTGAAGGAATGAATACCCTAATCAGCTCGACGTTGCTAATTATTAGCCTGCTGTCTCAACCGTCTCCCACATAAGTAGTATGTAAGCGAAACCGGAAACTACGATGCTTCCGATTGTTATTGTGCGATTCTGAGAAAATGTAAGAAAAGAAAATTGGATCCACGTACTACTCGAGAACAATTCACGTATTCAATCACACATGCGTATTCTAAATCAGGACCTTCAGAAGACTAGCTTTTCTTTCGAACCCCAATTCGACTGATATCTTTTCCAGCAGTTTTCTAATGCGAGATCATGGCCAAGCCACTAGAAACCCTAAATCATTGTCAATTGCGACCATTGTAGATTCCACCAATCGCCATCCAATAAATCTTGATGCATTACGGGCTCTCCAATACAAGCGAACCCACAGCTGCTGAAGTAACAAAACCCTCGGAGTAAAATTAAGCGTCTCAGACAGAGATTTGAACGGGGAATGCAGTTTGGGCTGACATTTTAAATTCTATCCTCCCCATCATCAATCCTCGAACGACTCAAATTACTCATCACCTCGCGAAACAACGAACTCAGGATCCGCAAGAGCACGTAAGAACGTACTCACGACCCTAAATGAAATTAAACCCTTAGCCTCTTCACAACCCCACCTCATCTCATGTCCTAGACCTTCCCCTTACACGCTTTTGCCTGGTTCCCTGCGCCACTCTGCTCATGATTCAGACACACGAGATAAACTACACGATTGATCGAGGTGGCATGCTGAACGCAGACGCCAACACAGCATTGCCACCAATCCATAGCTGCCAAAACCACATGATCCAGAAAGCACAGGAGAGATGACCTATTACCGGTGGGCGTGCATCTCCGTGTCCACCGCCTGAGAGGCCTACTCACATGCTAGACACGCAGTATACCGAGGTACGCATACGGATTGTATACGTGTAGGCTTGTCTCATACGCTTGCGTAGTTCTTTGAAGCGTCGATACGGTTGTGAATATACTCTTTGTTCTTTCTTGAGATTTGAGATTCTTAATATGCTTTCTTGGTATCATTGCTCAATGATTCTCGTTTACTTATAATTCCTATAATAACCATATAAAACTTTTCTCCTTTTGGAGTTGACCTTGGAATTTGATGCTACTTTGTGTAAAAGGATGCATTCTTTTTTATATGAAATTATATCGGAATTCTAAATACTATATTGCGTTGGAAAACACAACGGATTATATTCCATAAATCCTTGCATTTATTGAAACTTTCCATTTTATGAATGTTGTTTGTATCCAACTTACATAACTTGCATCTTCTGTAATGTATGTGGATTTTTTTTATTTATTTTTTTAACATCACATATATATATATATATATATATATATATTTATTATTGGGAGATATTAGAATGATAATATTGAGCTATTTTATATATTGCTTGTAAGAATTTTACAACCAAAAAAAATAATTTGCATCAGAAGAACAATTACAAAAAAGATATAGTTAATATCTTTTTTTTTTTTTGTTTCAAATACACATAGAATTAAATTTTAAAATTTATTTAACTTCAAATCTTAAAAGAATATATATTTCATAATTGACAAGCAGAAGTAAATAATCTAGATAGAAATGCGTTACAAATATCATATTATACATATATAAGATTTTATCAAAATTAACAAATTATTTATTTCAGATAGTTGATTTGGAAGTCATACATGGTTGCAATTAACTTAATAATTATTTGATATTTGGTATAATTAAAAACACTGCTGTAGATTGATTTAATTTGAACTGATTGACCTGGATATGAATGTGCTTGTTAATTTTATTGAATTTATTTTTTACCTTTGTAATTATACATCATTTACACAATATTAATTAATACATCTATCTTTTCATTTTTAGAATATTTTTGTTTTAAACCAACAAGTACACACACTTGTATATATATGTTTATATTGGTTATTTAGTACTTCTTAACTAATATTTCTAATTTATTTGCTAATAATATTTGCTAGAACAAAAGTCATTCCTAAGTTGTAAACTTATATCCTTCAACTAATATTCCTTGCATAATTTATAAAATTTCTATCCACTGATGTTCTAAATTAAGTGGGGTGCATCTGTATATGTATATTCTGCTCACCAACTATTTGATATTTTCAAAATAGAAAATAGTCTTAACCTTCTTAATTTGAATCTCATATGATGGTAGATTAGTGAATGTGCATGTGCAAATGAGTACTAGGACTGAAATTTAATTGCTAGCTACTTTCAACTACAAAAATCATAAAATTATCTATTTGTTGTGAATGAACTCAGAGCAAAATATATTTATATATATATATATATATATATCTTTAATAATCTCATATATATATATACAAAAATCTCATATATATATATATATATATATATATATTTAATAATCTCACATATATATATATATATATATCTTTAATAATCTCATTAATGGATCTCTTTTCTCTTTTCTCTTTGTTTATTTATTTTCAAATAATCATATTATGTAAATCAGCACAGAATATTAGAATAGTTTTCTTAAGATTTTGTTTTTGAAATTCTCAATTACTGACTAGACCGGCATGTGGATTATAGTTAAATTGGTGATTAAAAAAATTACATCAATCAATTGAAAAAATTATTCATGTAAGTTTAAATTGCATAACTGTTTCTTGATTGATTTTTCTGCATAATGTTATTGTTTTTACTTTTATATGTTTGAGTTTTCTTTTTAATTTACTCCTAATTAAATTTATGTTAACTTTAAACGAATTTACACATGTCACATTCACCTCTTTTATATATTTGATTTTCATCTTTGACACGTATATTTAAATTAGTTATCATCCATATTGATGCAATGCAGGTTTTTTCTTTGCTTATGATTGACGATTCATCAGTTTTATTTACTCAATCTCATATAAGATTCTTTGAAGATATTTGTGTGTATGTGTGTTTTTTCCTTTTCTAATTCTTCATATACTTTTTCATTCTAATAAACAAAATATTATTTTGTAAATAGAAGGAAGCCTGTTGAATTTCTTGATTCCCATGACATAAACTTCCCACAAAAATCTGTGATATAATAAGACAAAATAATTCTTATTTTTCTTGTACTAATATGAAATATGAAGTACAATTCTACTAAAAGACAAAAATATGTTATTTTTTTAGTTTACTTATAATAATACGTAATTTTAGGTCAAAAAGTATACCATGAAAAAGCATCTTTTCAGGTAAAAGGTTCAAAGTTGTCTAATATTTACTTATATTGTGGAATTACAAATTTCTTCAAAGAATAAAATAAATAAATAAGAAGAAATGAGGAAATTATTTTTAAATTTTTAATTAACACCAGTTGGATTATAGGGAGCTAAAAGTAAAAAGAAAAAAACAATGAAAATATGTTTTACAACATTAATATGAATTGGAATATTTTTATTCTTTTTTCTTCTAGGTCAACAGTTTGCTTTGATAGTAAATCCAGGTTGTTACTTGTGGGAACAGCAGAAGTAAGATGGTACATACATTCCATTGTTTCATATATGATGGTAGTTGCCTGTTTCTTGTCAAAAATATTAAGCCACTGCTGGTGATGGCTCAATTGTAATTAGAATTCTTGGTGTTGAAATTAAACAGTTGAATTGATGAGATTGTGAAGGTGCCAAGCACATTGTGTAATTTGCAGCACATTCACTTGAGTTTATTCATAGGTTCCAACTTTTCTTTTTTATCATCTCCCTTCTTAATTTGCTTCTTAATTTCCTAAGCAAGATTTCATATATATATATATATATATAAATGATAAAAGAACTCTTACACAGTAAAAAAAAATGTAGCAAAATATGAATAAGTTCATAACATGATAAGTGTACCAGCTTATCCAGCCTATATTGCCATGTTTTACGGGAACCATTGTTTTTATTAATACCATGCTCTTTTAAGACAGACTAGATTAAAAGCACTCTATGACAAATCATAATATGATTCTCAACATTTGCATAGAAATCAACAACAAACGTTGGTGCACAGTTCCTGGTCATATTACTCCAAAAGCCATTAGAAGTTTTGTAGACAATTTCCAACTCCTCCTATTCCAAAAAATGCCCACACTTGAGATATTTACACCCAAACACTTTCACCAAAAAAAAGGGAAAAAAAAGCAACGAATAAAAGAAACAATCAAAAAGCTCCAAGCATTGAAAAGCAAAGGGATGGATGTGGAGGAATTGGAATGCCTAGTAATGCCTAGAAAGTGAAAGTCAAAAGTCTAAAGTCAGCCATCACATGGGACTCAACTAAGAGGTAAGAGAGACAAGACAAAAAGGGGGCTGGACCCCCATCCCCCGCCCCCGCCCCCGCCCGGCCCTTTATTTTGTCAACCTGAGGTATGGTCCCGCCCTGCTGCACCATTCAAGACCTGGGAAGCTTTAGGAAGGGAGGGCGAAGCTGCAAGGGTTGACTCTATCTAAAAATTAGGGTGTTATTGGTGGTGAGTGGTACCATGATCTTGTGGAATTGAAGGGAAGCCCTCAAGTCCCCATCACCCCCCAACCAAAGCAAAATTCAAACTCAGTGAGGTAGAGAGAGGCCACTTGCCCAGTGCTTCCCTCCCTTTAAAGCCCCTAGTTGACTTTGCTAAAGTACTTGTATTCGTATCATCGTACATATGAATACTCGATGTATTTGTATGAGTACGTATGAATGTGATCCGAAGGTCGCTCGCCACCACTCCACCACTATCTAGAGGGCCAACAACCTTTCCAATTATACGATGTAAGGATACGAATACTATACCAATTCATTTCCTCGTATTGTCCTGTATTGTTTGATATCCGCGTACAAGTTCAACATTCTCAATGTGAGTCACGCAATATGTTTGTGTGTGCGTTGTATTTTTGTGTTGTTTTTATAATATTATTTTTCTTTCTAAATAATGATTATTGGACCCATTGTGTTGTAGCTGCTTCTTCACATGCATTTACTGTGTAGGATACCTCACGTTATGTACTAGATTTATATCATTTTGCAGGTGATGTATTTTTTAATATGAATAAAAAATAATATTGTGTAGATACAATTCCATTGTTAATCCATCATATTGTCAATGCTCCATACAGCATCTTCATACACACAGGCTGCTTTTGTTTTTGTTTTGTTTTTTCCTTTTTTCAGATATTAAAAAAAAAAAAAATTTGCTCCCAATTTTTAATGTAAAAGATATATATATATATATATATATATATATATATAACCTAGAATTATCATGGATTTAAATTTTATACTTTGTCTTATTTTTAAAAAAAAAACAGTAGAATGTATATTGAAGAAATCAACCGTAATGTAATCAATACATGCTACTTACATTAATATTGACAAGAGAATGGTTCAAATAAACCATTAATGCATCAAATACAATACTTGGATGTGTTGAATTCAATTCATTCTACCAACATAACGACAAGTTGATTTATTGTTCATGATTTTTTTTTTTTTATGAGATTCTTTAAAAATATTACAGCACAATAGAACCAATGTACTAACAATGTGTTGAACACACATGAAACATAAAAATTAAAATTAGTGAACAATGTAGAATGAAGGTTGCATGCATATTATTGGTTATATTTATTAACATTGAAAATTATTTATTTGACCACCTTATAATGTTTGAATGTCAAATATAATGAAAGTACATGTACAAGGGTAAGATTCACCCATGATGTTAGTCACCCAAAAAATGTACACTGTACCTAGAATAACATACAGAGAACAAGCTTCAAAAGGAGTTCCTTCTTTGCAATTGAATAAACCATAAAAGACACATCTTTGATCTTGTGATTTATTAATTCATTGCTTTTCTTTTTCTTTTCTCCTTTTTTCTGTATCTCCTTTTTCTTTCTCATTCAGAGACGGGTGTATTAAATAGCATGTCTTTTGTATTTGGGCATGGTTTAAATGCTTTACAAGCACCCCCATTTATTCCTGGTCAGTAAATGACATGCCTTTGCTCTCACACAGTAACAATACACACATGCTTCATTCTCTTCATCCTTTTCCCATTACAGAAGCAGGCTGAAAGTCAGTGGACTTCCTATTTCAACCCACACATGCTTTTTTTTCTTTTACTTTTAGGGGCTGCAGCTCAACACGCAATGAGGAAGAGAGGAGGAGGTGGGGGAAGGTACATGTGGGGATTTGAAATTGTACTCCAGAAAACTGATGTTCAACAGGCCTTAATTAGGCTGAAAGTCTTCCAATTGATGGACCCAGAAGAGTAAAAACTTCATTAAATAATACCAGTCACTTTCTCCAACTTCCTTCTTCTTTCTCATCAACTTCTTCAGTTATTTATGTGTATACACACATTAATATTTTATTTTAATGCACTCCCAGAGAGATGTAAGAACTTCAAGATGCCTCTCAATTCTCATGGCAATCCTTCATAATCACTGGCTCCTGGTTTAATTTACCCTTTCCTCTCTCCCTGGGCTATTAACTTCATGGATTGAATGGCTGATTGGGGGTGGCAATGGCAGAGCAGCAACCGTCAAATCCATGAACTTAACCCCCCCACCCCCCCCCCTCCCCCTGCCAATCCAGCCCTGGCTAATCACTACAGTTATGCCTATACAAAAAGCCGCATGTGTTCACTTTTTTTTTTTTTTTTTTTTTTTTTCAACATTCTGCAGCATGTGTGTACCAATTCAGAAGCAAGATCACTGACTCACTGATCTTACTGATCCATCCAAATCTTGACCTCCATCACTAGCCCAAGATTTGCTAAACATGAAACCAACAACCAAATAACTCAACTCAAAACCAAACCAAGAAGGCCACCATCACTACCACTACTACTACAGCTCAGAGTGTTACTCTAGGTCCTCTAGCTTGTGGCTCTATTAGTTAAATGACAATAGGGCTAGATGGGTAAAGACCCTACTAGAAAAACCCCCACATAAGCTTCTTCCTTCCTCCACCGACCTCCTGGTCACTTAACCCCTACCCCTCGGAGCGGTGTATGTTATCCCTTGCAACGAGGGTCGCCGACTAGCGGTCGGGAGGGGGCCTAACCCTGAAGACTTTCGGTCGCGGTGTCAGAAGGTCTTCGTCTCGCAACGAAGACTAGAACTTCCCTTGGGACTGACCATGCTCTCCTGAAGGCGAGGCGAGGCGAGGCAAGGCGAAGCGAGGCTCGCGAAGGGAAGGGAGGTCTGGCATGCCGGGAGATTGAGCGAGAGGAGGCGAGGGGGCGAGCGAGCGAGCGAGCGAGCGAGAGAGCGAGAGGAATAAGCTCATGCAGGGCGAGAGCAGAACATTTTCAACGTCTTGAAGTGGTCGCCTGCATCATCATTCCCCGTCATTCATCATGGCTGCCCCCGGGGTGCCACCGCGCATCTCCAAGGACGCTACATCATTACGCTACTAGCTGCTGCTACTGCTGCTGGGGTGGATTCTAGAAGGGTGGTGTTTTGCATACTGCCATTCGGTGGTGGATGTCTTTTCGGGGGCTTTAGCGAGGTTGAAGCTATGGGTGGGTGAGCGCTGGGAGAGGTGGAGGTGTTTGCTTTGCTTGTGGGGTGGGTCGAATTCGGAGGTGGGATAGCTTGGGGTATATGTTTTTGGGCTCATTTCGTTTGCTTGTTGAGTGTGGGTTTGCAGGTGTGATGGATGTGGGGTTGGTGATGGTTTTGGGGCTGGCGATGGTTTTGGGTAGGTAGTAGACGGGTGGGAGGAATTGGAAGGGAGTGAGGGCATGGGAGGGCGGGGTGGGGGAAGGGCATGGAAAGAAGAACGGTTTGGCAGTGGGGGAAAGGGATGAAGGGTCGAGTGGAGAGGCACAAGCAGAGGCACAAGAGGGGCACGAGAGGTCTTCCCCAGCGGTGATGTCCGTGATAGTGCTGATGGGCGACGCGAGTAGGATTTTTGACGAATGTCTAATGGCGTATGGGCGGTGAAGGTGATGGTCGGCGAGGATTGAGTGAGAGGGGCGGCTTCGGCGTTTGGGGAGTGGAAGAGAGTTTGGTTTTGAGGGAGAGGAGAGGAGACCAGCAGCGGGGACCAGGGCTGGGGTTGGGGCTGTGTACAGTCTGCAGCAGCTGGGGAGCGAAGAGAAAATGCGGAGTCGTCGATGATGACGTCTGTGAGACACGCTCGGATTCTTCCGTCGTAAGTTTCGTTTCTGCCCGTGTCTTGCGAGTTTGTGTGGAAAATAGTGATGTAGGGTACGGTGGAGGTGGGTTAGCCGCTAGTGCAGGGCGTAGTGGATCGTTTACACAATGGGGGGTTTCTTACATAAAGAGGGTAAGTCTGCGGAATGAATTCCGACCCATAGGGTTTTCGATCAAGTAGGAATGAATTTTTTGATCATTTCTCGTGGTCGATGACTGAGTTCTTGTTGATCGAATTTTGAGGGTGTTTGCGTCCTTCTTTACATGTTTGTGACAATTTTAGAAATGGGAAACAAAAACAAAAACATGAGCAGTATTTGATATTGTGAAATTTTGATGACTTCGAGCAGCCATAGTACGGATCATGCGATGGGCAATAGGATGTCAAGGATAACGTTGGGATGTTTCAGCTCAGAGAGACATGAGAAATACGCGCATGGGCTGCATTTCTCAGAACCTCTGGACGAAGGATTGGGGCATTCCTTCTGTTATGTCAGACCAGTACTGGGGTCCCCAGCTCATTCTCCCCACTTTGAAGATTTCCGCGACATTTCGCCTCCAGCACTCGACTTGCCGCTGGAGTTGTCGTCTGCCGAGTCAGTCGAGATGGATTCACAAATTGGGATCTCATCGGACGAGCTACCAAATCTCGAAAGAATGGAGCCTGAGGCTAGGCAGGCAGATAGGCCCAGGGTGGTATGGGAGAAACCAGAGAGGGGCAAGCACAACGAGAGAGCCAAGAGCTTGACCGAGACTTCGTTCAAGGCCATATCGGGTGCTTCAGTAAGCGCCAACACGGCCACGCCCCGGTCAGTTGCCAGTCAAGAGCAGTTCAATTCTTTTTCGAATGTTCCCATTGAGCGCGCCGCAGCTTTTGAGAGCACGTCTTCCTTCAGTGCCCTTCCGCTGCAGCGCATTGCAAATTCAGGTCCAATATCTGGCCCTTTATCGGGGCCTCTTGGTTCAGGTACTCTCGACAGGGTTTTGCAGTCAGGACCTTTGGAACGAGGGTTTATGTCAGGTCCCTTAGAGAGAGGCTTCATGTCAGGGCCAATAGAGAGAGGGTTTATGTCAGGGCCACTCGAGCCAGTGGATCGCAACACTTTCTCAGCGCCTCTCGCAGGTCCTCACGGTCCTGCCAGGAAAAAAAATCCTCTTAAGCGCTTTGTGAGATCCATGAGCCTTCCTATGAAGAAAGCTATTGCTCGCACGGTGTCTAAAACAACTGCCACTTTAACCCGCACCATCGTGATCCCCGTCAGGCACTTCGTTTTGGGAGATCATCCTCGCGATGTAGACCATCGAGACTTCCCTCCGAGCTCTCTCGATTCACCCTTGGACACGGGCTCTTCCGGCTCTGATTTGGAGATCAAAGCCGACAACAATCTGCAATGGGCTCAAGGAAAAGCTGGGGAGGACCGTGTGCATGTGGTTCTCTCCGAAGAGCATGGTTGGCTATTTGTTGGCATATATGATGGATTCAATGGACCTGATGCTCCCGATTTCCTCATGAGCAACTTGTATCCTGCTATTTACAGAGAGCTCAAAGGTCTGCTCTGGAATCAGAGGAGTGGTTTTGAACTTGGTGATGGTAGCCCAGGTGAGGATGGAGAAGGGGGTGCTCCTGGATACAGACACATCCGCCGCTCAGGAGAGGAAGAAAGGGCTGGCGGTGACTTCATAGCCCGTTTAGGACGTGTGGATTCTACCGGGTCTGATCCTTCGCAGGAAGGTCAGAAGGAGTGTTTGAGGAATGTGCAGTCTGGGCTGATGGGATTGAGTAGTTTGGAAATGTCTGCAATTGAAGGGGACGGGAGAGAGGATACAGGTAAAAATAGTTGCCATCCACGTAGTCATCTTGAATTGCTGTCAGAGAAGCCTGCCGTCAGTGTTGGTCTGAGGCCTGATGATTCAGACAACGGGCTGGGGCTACCTAATTGTGAGGTAGATACTGCTGTGATTCATGGTGATGAACATCTCCCACGAGAGCAGCTTCACAAGCATACAGAGGGGCACATAAATTGTGACCTACGTACAGCAGAGTCGAACTGCAAATTAGGTTTAGGGTTAGAACGAGGAGGAGAATTGGTTGAGGATAGAGTAGACATGCAGGAGGGTACTGAACAGGATTTGTCGAGCATTGTTTCTCAGGTAGATTCGCCTGAATCGATAGGATCTAGTAATGTACACTTGGCCGAGAACGCTCCCGCCAAAGATCATAGCAATCTTAACATGAAATTGCAAGTCCTTCATAATCGGCGTCGAGAACAGCACCGGAAGTATCCGCAATGGAGGTATGAATGGGAACAGGAGAGACTTGCGGAAGAGGAGCGGCTTAGAGAGAGACTTCGTCTCAAGCGGGAAGCAGAAGAGTCGGAGAACAATACTGTTGATCATGATGCTGTTTTGAAAGCACTCTCTCGTGCACTGGAAGCTACAGAAGAAGCTTATCTAGATATGACTTACAGGTATGTAAACCGTCTTTCAATTTGAGCCTTTTCGTAAGTTTCCTGAGTTTCTTCCGTGTTCCTACATTCGTGACTTGTGTTTCCTGATTCCTAATTGTAGTGATCGGACTGCTGGGTACTTCTCGATCAGACTGTGTTTACAATGGGTTCTTTGGTGCAGGGTTCTAGACGAGAATCCAGAATTGGCGTTGATGGGGTCTTGTGTACTGGTGATGCTCATGAAGGATGAAGATGTATATATTCTGAATGTTGGAGATAGCCGAGCAATTGTAGCTCAAGACTGCAGACGAGGCTCTTTTAATTCTTTGTCCAAACTTTCCCGTAACCAAATCAATGGCTACAATGCAGACGAGCACGAAAGGATTGGTGCTCGTGACTCTTTACTGCGTCAGGAACTGGAGAGAATCATTGAAGAAACCCCCACAGAAATTGAGGCCCTTGAAGCCCACGACCCCAACCTTGGACCGCCCCCACCAGGCTTGTCACTATTAGGTGCCTTGCAACTTACAGAGGATCATAGCACCAGCACTGAAGAGGTGAAACATTGGATTTTAATCATCTGTTTGGTGTGTGTATGGATCTACTTCCGTGATTTCTATATTAATTACAACTCGAGGGTTTGTATGACTGATACCTGTCGTTCCCTTGTTGCCGTGGAATTATAGGAAGTGCAGAGACTAAGAGCCGAGCATCCTTTCGATGATGACATAATTTCAAATGACCGAGTGAAGGGGAGGCTTAAAGTGACTCGTGCATTTGGTGCCGGATTTTTAAAGCAGGTATTTTATTTTATTTTATTTTACTTGCCTTTCCTACTTGTACTTCTGCAGTTAGAATTTTGACAATTATCTGAGCAGTATTCAGGGTCGTATTCCTCCTGAAAGGAGCTTTACAGTCATTTTACAAGAGTCTTCAGTTTCTTGTATGGTCTTGCGCCTACGTGACATTTTGTCAGAGAATTTCAATTTGGTTAAATTTCTTTGATCTGAAAGCACTGAGCAGAGCATGTGTGCCGTGATATTGTGCTGATACACGTATGTGGTTTGTTGTGTGAGCGACACAGCCGAGGTTGAACAATGTTCTCTTTGAAATGTTTCGCTGCAAATTTATTGGCAATGATCCATATATTTCTTGCGATCCGTGTTTGCGGCATCATAAACTTGGGCCGCAAGATCGATTCTTGGTTCTCTCATCCGATGGGTTGTACCAATACCTCAGCAATGAGGAGGTTGTATCTCATGTTGAATGGTTTATGGAAAGGTGCCCTGATGGAGATCCAGCACAACGTCTTATTGAGGAACTTCTTTTCCGAGCTGCCAAAAAAAATGGTGAATCTAATTCTCGTCAGTTGTGTTGATTGCTTCTAGACCTTGGTCATAGTTGTCATTTGCATGCACAGGAATGTGACTGTCTATTACAGGTGAATTTGAGTATGATTTAATGAACGAAAAAGCCAACCTTGCAGGAAGGTTGTTCTTTACGGTTAAAAGCTATTCATATCAGGCAAATTGTTCAAATTTGAGAGCGCGTTAACTAACTGCTGTTTGGTTGTTGGGGGTCTGCTTCTTATTTGGGGATGCAGGAATGGAATTGAATGAACTTCTGGATATCCCACAAGGTGATCGCCGCAAGTACCATGATGATGTCTCTGTGATGGTTATTTCTCTTGAAGGCAGAATTTGGAGATCTTCAGGTTCCCTCAAGCATCCAGCTTGAACTGTTCCACAGGTTTCCTGGCTCCCATGAGAGCTCCAAAGATAGCAAGTGGGTCCGTAAGCTCCTCAGCTTTTGCTTGTTACCAGATCAATTTGTTATTCTTGTAACGTTACATGAATAATAGAGAGTAGCCGGTTACATCTCTACCTTCAGAATTTTGTCTCTGTAGGTGCAGCTGCGTGCAATATGCCAGCTTGGATAGTGTTTTCATCACTGAGTGTATTTCGCTCATCCTTTGTTATCAGGTAATTTCTTCACTGATAAAACTGGGAAGCATACAAGAACATTTAGTGTGTATCCATATGACGAGACATGTGACTTCTACATGGCTGGCAAGATCGATTTGTCCTTCAGGTTAGCGCTATTTTTAGTAATCTATGTGCTCGTATTTGTTCACAAGCTTTTTCAAATTGTGAACTCGACAAGATCATGAACGATATTAGATATTTAAGGTATTTGATCTGGCCATTTGAATGGTATGAGGTGTGTACTGGTGAAGTGCTCAGGACGCACCGCATTCCAGTCTTAGTAGTTTCCTTCCCAGGATATTTCTGTGCACTTTCTTTAAGATTTCAACTAAATTGTGATACCCATTTCATTACAGCAATCCTTAAGGAAATTGTTTTATACTTATGGGCATCCAGAATCATGATTTTCGAGCGCCCATTATGCATCCGTTTCCTTATGCCACCTTGCAGAAACGTGGTGCAGGTCCTTATGTTTAAATGTTTGGTGATATCTATGTTTCGGTATAATATGATATTAAAGTATTTATTAATGTTTTACTGGAGAACACCCACAGAAATTTGAACTCTCTTCTCAGTAATGAATGCTATATCACCTGCACATAAGATCTTGCCCCCCACCATCCCATCTCAATTCTTGGTTAGGATTGTGACCTGGGTGAGTTTGTAGTAGATAAGCAGAATGTGTGACCATTTATCTGAATTTTCTTCTTCACGCTGTAAATGCAGAATGTGTAGCCATCTCTCGGCCTGGCAGTGCTAATTATCTGTGGAAGCTAAGCGCAGTTCTCGGGAGGTGAATTGTATGTAACCATTAGATGGCTTTGAATGAGTACTTGTGATAGACAAACCTGTTTCTGTCGAATGTTCTGTGGATTAATCAATTCCTGCTATCCAGGTAAAGTTGGTAGAATGTGACGTGTTAGTAGTCTATACATCTACACTATCAGTTGGAATGTTGAGACTCCAATGCTCCACTTTGGCAAAGTTAGATTTATCCATATTCTGACGGCGCCTTATCAATGTGAATAAATCGTCAGTAATAACAGAATCAGAACGTTCTGAAAATTGGATGGACCTCAGTGCTAGCATGTCTGTAACTTGTTTCCTTGGCACGCAGAGCTTCAAGTTTGATATCTTCAAAACTATTTATCCCTTCATTGTCCGGCGACATTGATTTATACACACGATTGACCAATTATTTCAATTCCAATGAAAACACACTACATTATTATTGAAGCTGAAATCAATAAATATTCTGATGTCAGCTCTTGGCACTAGCTCTTGGCACATTGAATTGCAACGGTGTTTAGAAGCGTAATACATATAGGAACTATCTCAGATCAACTTCTGTTTCAATTCAAAGATAGGGGAAGAGATTCTGCAATCGAATATCGCGTTGGAGTAGTAGTTTAGGAGCATGTCACTGAGGAAGAGAAGCATCAGTTTGGATGTGGTAACTATTGGGTCTTGTCGGTAAGTCAATGAACCTGCCTAGTTACCGCAATTTCTAGAATTATGCTAGATTGACCAATTTGCATTATCCTGTATCTTCATGCGTGTGGTATATTGCCAGATGCTTCTGGTTTTACTCGTTCCTCGATTGTCATAGCAATCTGGATGCGTTGATGACGAACTATGCTGCTATATATCTTACTGGTAGCTTTTTTTAAAATCTCGTCTCGCTTCAAGTTTGTGCAACGCTTGGACTTTGAGAATTTGGACTTTGGACTTCCAGTCTATTAAAAAATATGTAAATTTCGTGTTTCTTTCTGTAATTATCGAAAGACGAGGATTCAGAAGCATGACATTGCAGCTCCCTTATCCACGTGCCCCAAGCATTCCATACATTTATGAAGGTCGTTGTAACTGGAGGCAAAGTGGAAACTTAAGAGACGTAATCTCCGTGGTAAATGTCGCACAGTTGATAAAAGTTGAAGTGACTCTGCTAATGAATCCATCCAGGTATTTTGTTCTTCTTCCTCCATTCCCTGACCAATCGGCTTGTTTGGGGTAGTGCGTCAAGGTTCCTTGAAACAAACTCCAGAAGCTCTCCCCATCACCAGTTTCTGTGACTCCTGGTTCCAGTTTCGCTTTCCTCGAAGCCTTCTCTTCGGAGACGAAACCGAGTCCAAGCAACCCAAAGCTTCGAGGCACTTATTTCGCACACACCCCACCCCACCGACAGTCCAAGTCATGACGAATCCATCAACCAAATACACAAAAAAGTGGGTGGATGCTGATGGGGGTCAAGTATGGTGGAAGAATACTGTGATGGGAAGGCCGCATTTATTCACAAGCCATCACAAGTCGGTTTGCAAGTCCTATTCCAGACGTACCCTTGAGCAACTCACTGCAATCGAAGCATTGCTTGTAGAGTACTAAATCCACACAACTTGCAGGTCGATGTCGATGCCTACGATCCTTCTTCGTGCATTTCATATCGCCCATTTGAGGTTCAATGATTCTGCAGAAGAACCAAGTTAACGGTGCAATCTTCACCTTAACAACTTGCAAGTGAAGGCACCTGCAGTTATGATCGAAACAGTGAAGGAGGTGATAGCACAACCACGGTCATGGGGTCTCACAGCTCTCAGTCTCAGTGTGACATTCTAGTAGCCTCTAGAAAGAGCTTTTGGAGGAGGCCTATGAGCATATGATGTATTTGGAAGGGAATTTTGGATAAGTGTATACTTAAAACTCCATCGTACACTGAGTTTTAAGTATACATTTGTACGATGGAGTTTTAAGTATTGTTTTGTAATTATGACATTCATCCAAATGAGCTTTAAATGATTCATTAACAAAATTTATTCATTAAAAGGTCGTTTGTATTTTAAGGATAAAGTAAAACAAGAATTAAAAATAAATTTTTCTTAAAAATTATTAGCAACTAATTGGTTAACTTAGGTGAAATGTGAATGTGAATTATTATATTTTATGTTTTGGTACTATGATTTTTTTAAAAACATGAGGTTTTATTTTTGAAACTTATTAATAAATACTTGATAATTTGAATATCATAATACTTATCTTTGTAGCTAAAATAAAGAATATATAGCTATATTTGTATCTAGATAGAAATGTTTTAAAATACAATCTTTAAGGTGATATTGGCTAGCAAATTGAAATGTTCACTTGTACAAGTTTATCATTAAAATTACTCTTAAAAAAATATTAAATATTAGTTTTATAATAGCAAAAATCTAAAATATTTCTATTTATAAAATCTTGTTCCAAATCCATTTAGATACCAGTCATTGAATAATGAAGAAAATGATTATTTGAAGAATCTTATTGTAGAAATACATATTTTTATCTAATATGCTAATGATCCAATGAATATGTGGTAATGAGCCAAAGAACTTGCAATTTCAAGGCAATTTAATTCATTTTTCATCTTTTGTGATTTATTGTGTTCAATTTTTAAAACTTAATGAGATTCATTATAGCAAAAAATAAAATAAAATAAAATATACATATACAACTGTTTCTAATTTGGCATTAATCACTCTCTTACAAACAAATAAAAATAAAAATATTTTTGTGAAGTAGAATTTGACAAATCAACCCAAACTAAGCACTTGTCCCCAACCAATTATAAAAAGCATGTAGTTTTTTGAAACAAAAATGGCCAAATCTTTGATGTTCAGTCTATGTTCGGTCAATTAATCATACTCCCAGGTATCCATGTTACAGAATTAAATTGTGCACCCTCGATAAGCAACAAACAAAAGGCAGGTTCTCTCACGTAAAATCATGCAAGAATTGTGTTTCTTCAAGCATACACACCTTATCCAGCCGTTAATCCCCCTAAGTATATACTAGCGTCGGACGAGTCAATAATACACTTTTCCTGTCTCTGAATTCACAAACGCAACCCTTGCGTACAATTACATGGTGATTGAAAACGGTCTACTATTAAGCTGCATTTCAGACAGGTGCGGCAGTGAGGCAATATCCTGCTGCGACGTTACCAATTTCTATGCACCAACCCACTCACCAATAAAAGCCAGAGTAATGTCATATTCTACTGTAACATTTGAGAATGTCTTTATAGGCCACTTCAAACATCAGTGGCACACCACAGAAAGTGAGACAGCAAGGGCATGTTCGGTTCGACATAAGTCTCATTAACAGGGTTAACTGGGTTAATGCAACTCGAATAATCGAGTGGTTACCACGGTTGAGTGGTAATCCAGATTGCATCAACTGACAGGTAAGTGGGCTGGACTCAATTAGTCAACGCGCAAGCATAATATATTTTTTCATCATTTTCTAATATGATTTTTAGATCCTAATGCATTTTTACATGAACTTTAGTGTAGAGCATGACTTAGTAACTAGTTTGCAACATTATCTACAAAACCTACTTTGTCACAGGCAGAACCTATTAAACATTTGTGAACGACTCTTTGTTCACTCCTGAAGCAACAAATTACTACCCGGAAAACACTAGAAAGGTGAGTATCACGAGTAGCACCACCAGAAACACTATTATGAACACTTGGCCTTTCCAACCTGCCTTCTTCATCACTGTTGCGAGCTTTTTCTGCACCACATTAACTTCACATGTCGGCCAAAATTCTAGTACTTGCAAATTTGACTTCAGAAAATTTATTCGAATTCACCGTCATGGAGTAAATGGCATTTATTTTGCGCCACGTGCGACATGGAAACGTGGAAAGAGAATGCCAAATTTAACAGTAAAATGCCGATGTACCTGGACTACGTCAAGCCGAGTGGCAGTACCATCTATATCTTCGCTAAACTTCTCCATAAGCTGACCCTGTAAGACAATTCGAATAAAAGACTTAGATAAGGAGTAAGCAAATCCACTTAACCTTCCCTTGACTAAGTGCCATATCGAGCAAGTATTCCAGGCTGCATGTGGTTAGTTCATACTTGAATTTAAAAAGATAGATGCCCTCCCAACTTCATCGACCGTTCAGAGCTTTTTGATTCCAGGATGTCTAGAGTGCAATGGGACCATCTAGCCCAATCATAGAAATAAAAGACCACCACATTTATACAAGTCCTGCAATGAGAAGGATGTACCTGTGATGACAATTCTTCGTGTATACTGACGCCTACGTGGCCAACATGAGCCAGACTTGCACTCAAATCATCTAGACCCTCATCTTGTTCTCTGTCGCACAATGGAAAGACCAAACGGAAGGCTCAACAAGAAAGCTTTGAGAAAACCATGACTTGCCGAACACTTCGTAAAAGTCTATACCATTCACAATTACATATAGTAGGTGCAAAACCACAAAACAGATGTAGGAGTTGACATAGTTAAGAAATCTGACTGCAACATGACTCCTGTCATTGACAATGATAGATTTGAAAAGTAGACCTTAAGAGAAGTTCTTGTCGATCAGATTCATTAGCAATATGGCTATCATAATCCGAACGAGTGGGCGCCTGCTGGAATTGATCGTCTATTCTCAAAAAACCCGGACGACTAGTTGGAGCAGCAGCACCTCCAGCATTGGTCAAGGATTTGCTTTGCAGTTTTTCAGTAATCGAATGAACCTACAACGCAAAAAGAAGTGAGTACAAATGACCAGTAATCACATACCATAGCTTGCACTTCAAGGTATTCAACTAAATAAGGTACGAACGTTCAGCAAAGAGGACGTAGAGGTCTATTTTTAGGTAATATCCTTGAGGGACATGACAATGTGACGGCGCAGACCACAATCGTAACACCCAAGCACTTTCAGGTCAAACTAGTATGAATAAAGTAAGACACTCTGCGAATATTGAACCCTCAAACAAACACGAGTTTGTTCACAAACCTGGTTCCTTGTAGAAGAAGTCCAACTTTTGCGCCGTTGTATCTCAACTGCATCTAACTTGAAGCGAGCTGGATCCTTTTCTGCAACGGAAGTTGCCTTATCCAATTCATCAACCTGAAAAACCATCATTTGCATTCATATCCGTCCACCCGTCAATTTTTGAATTCACGGCGTATATAGCATGCGATCCACCACAACAGTGTCAAGCATTCCCACGTAATCGTTCTGAGATTAGACAGTACCATGTGACCAACACAACAATCTAATGTGATCCCTGGTTTTGTCCCGCACCAGATCATTGCACACAAGGAGCTATCCTAGAAGAACGGTGCAAAATAATTTATGCAACCACCCTACAATTTATGAAAACGCCTATACCTTAATTCAACCTGATGCTTGGGAAAATGAAATTGTTTAGCACGTTAAACTCATAGTAGCTTCCAGAATTCCGTTAAAAATTAGAAATTAAGACAAGAACTAGCGACCAGGTTTTAAAACAAGAGGAACGGAGATTAGCAGTGACAATTATAGGTCTAACTGCTGTAATTCACCATGTGTGACCGACAAACCTGCCATTCTAAGCTCTCACAGTTGGATAGCATCTCCCCTCCAATCACGCTCCGCTCTGTGGACGAAATTGGTAACTTCTCCCATCGAGCCAATGTAGAGAGTAGCTTCGTGACCTACACGCCAATACAATGAAATTCATGTCCCTCATCACAATCAACTCACGAATCAAAGACACACGCCTCAAAAAGCCAACCATCACGCTGAGACCACCCCAGACGACCCGAGAACAAAAGCAATTCTGCACGGCTCAAGGCTGAAATCTAATTCTCCACCCAATTCCATACGAACCCACAAACACTAAACCAAACTCGCAACACAATGGCAATCCCACCACGAGGTGGGGGCGATGCCTCCAAAACGTCAACACCTCAACCACCAATTTCAGCCATTTCTAAGACGAGCAGAGAATTGACTGGATAGAAAGCACGATCAGGGGGGAGCAATTAAGCAACGAGGGATCTGGTCATCACTTACAGTGTCCTGAATCTCGTCTTTGACGAGGTAGAATGGATCCGACGCCGACATGATGAACTGTTCCGCGTGAGACGACTGATGCGAAACTGATGAAATGAGCTGGATCAAGGGGTTGGAGGGGAGAGGGATGGAGAGCAATGGATCGATGAAGCGAGGGGGAGGAGCAAGGCAGGTGCTGATGGATTCGCACAAAGGCAAGGCAAGGGTGGGCTGGGGCCTGGGGCTGGCTTCCTGCGACCTGGAGAGTTGTGCGCTCCGGCGCCCGCAGCTCTGCGTTCACCAGCCTTCCCGGTCCGTTCTGTCCTCTTTCACACCGCCGACGAGGGTGCGGGATATTTGGCCTCGATCGAGTCCACGTCAGCCGTGCCTCGTCAGCACTCCTCTCTTCAGTTTTGTCTCAACATCTTATTGTTTTATTTATGAAAATGGAACAATATTTGTGGTGAAGGCGAGAGGAAAAATAAATGAATATATATATATATATATATATATATATATATGTTAAAATAATTATGTTTTAAATACAAATAGATTTAAGAAACAAGAAGAGTAGTTAAGATCTTATTAAACAAAGATATGGTTTTGTTTTGGTTTTTTTTACATTTGTCTGATAAAAAAGAAAAAAAGAACAAGAAAGATTAGTGGATAGTATAGAATGTTTTAGGGGATAAAATGTTCCTTGAAAATCTTCAAATTATTTAAATGGCCTATGTAAATAAATCCTTTTTGTAATTTCATTTATTAAAATTTTCAGAAATATCCTAAATACGTTGAGATTATTTAGAGATTAATTCAATGAGGAAAACAACTGACCAAAAAATATTATTTTTATATTAAAAATTATGTAATACCGATTTCTTAACTATGTTGCATTAATAATACTTTAAGAAAAATATTGAAAAACTAGAAGTGCATTTCGAAATACAAAAAGTCGAACACCTTGTTTGAATATTAATTTTACAATTACGCAATTGAACCTCAAAAAGTTATATATTCTTTAAATGATTCTATCCACAGTATAAAACAACACAAACATGTAACATTTTAAAAGTTTATTAATAATAATATTTAAAATAATATTTTACAACATTAAAAATATTCTATTTAATTTAATTTGATTTAATATATTTAAGGAATTAAAAATAATTTTAACATATATACATCTACATGTATATTTTGATTACTCCAATTTTAAAGAATAATTTAAAAAAATTACCTATTTCAATTGAATTAAAAAAATTGACATATTTTTAAAGTAAGATTTGTCTAAGATGAATCTTTTCAAAATTTATGATTCATAGAATTTTTTTAAAAAAGAAAAGAAAAATCAAACTGTAAAGAAGTTATAAAAACAAAAAATCTAATGTTATATTCTTTAGGTTTAATAATACAACAATTATCTTTGAACACTCAATAACATATAATTTATGCATATTTTTTCTATAGTTTTAATTTTTCTGGGATGATTTCATTTAAGTTTATGCTATGAATTCTGTAATATATATATATATATATATATATATATACATATATCCATAAACCAATGTAACTTCAAATTTATAAAATTCTTTAGATATTTAAAATAATTCTCTCTCACTGTGTGTGTGTGTGTGTGTATATATATATGTATATATATATATATATATATACACACACACACAGCAATGAATCGAAATAATTGAATCATTTTAGAATCAAATTTTTTGTTAATATTGTTTCTTTTTATAATGAAAACGTAAGAAAAAAATTGGGTACAGAAGGAATTAAAATAACTAAAATAACAAAAAGATTTTTTTTTTATTACTCTCAATTTTATTCATTTTGCTTAAAACCAAAGAGATATTATAAATCTCATTACATAGATTTTGTTCATTAAGTGGACTTTAAAGAAAAAAGAGACTCTATCTACTGTCATTTTATTTCAAAAATATTAAATCATTGGAAAAAATTAAATGCATTGCAATAACTTTTTTTTACCATTTTAGTTTTATAAAAACAAACTTTTTCAAGGTATTGTACAACTAACAACTATATCTATATATTATAAAATCTTTATTATTCAATACCAATCATTTTCTTAAATGCTAATAGAATATTTAATTTTACTAATACTCTCTTTTGTTTGTAATAGTCATTTGTAAAATTACAAAATTTTGACTTGTGATTACAAAAACTCATATAGGATTGATTTTTATAATTAAATTTTTGGTGCCAATATTGAAATTCTTCAAAAATTGCTTAAAAAATGCACTTTGTATGATAACCTGTGTATTATATGTATCTATTTATATTATATATATATTTTTAAATAATGAGGCGTTTAAATTTCTTTAAATATATGTAATCATGTTAGTTGTTATATATATATATATATATATATATATACATATATGTTTGTGTGTGTAATTGTTGACAACTTTTACTACCTTAAAGAATGGCTTAAAGATACAAAAACATATGTAGAAAAAAATATTGTCCTTCCTTTGTACTTTATCTAATCTACATTTATAAACATACTACATGGTTATTATAAATTTCATAAGAAATGACCCATAAAATTGTATAGATTTATTTTTGTTGTGAGTGCTTGGATGTACTTAACTAAACAATGGGATTTACTATGATTATAAAACAAATTGCATGAACAGTAGAGTTACTTGAAAAAATATATTTTAAAAGATCTTGTGACTGTTTGGATTCTTTGTGTTTTTATTTTATTTTATTTTATTTTTAAAAATTATACTTTTTCAAAAAACAAATTCATGGTTTTATGTTTCATGTTTATTTTTATTTTTATTTGGTATTTTCAGTTGTTGAACACTTTTTTGGAGGTAATGAATTAAGCTAAATGTGGTTAAACCATAATTTAACCTATTGAAAATGAATCTCAACAATTAACTTGGATACATGATTAATTAAAAATTATACTTGATAAAATTGTTAAAAAAAAGCATTACATTCTTATTACAAAGAATCAGAAAAGTAAATCAAAAAAAAGAAAAGAAAAAGAAAAAGAAAAAAAGAAAACTACCTCAGCAATGGCAGATTTAAAGATGTTGTGTGGTAGTTTCACACTTACAACTATTGTTTTGAGTTTTGCTCCGGATCCATGAAAGAATGTTGTGCTTATTGTTGGTTGTACTACATCATCACAAAATGATATTTCAAAGTCTAGTGGATTCTTTTTATTTGTATTTAAATTCATCTTTATGAAAATGATAAAGATTGTAACAACCATTAAACAATCAAGTAGCTTGCTATGGATTTTAGGTAGTGTAAATGATATTTACATTGCACTTGCATACAAACCTGTATGATATGAAAAATATTAATAAAAATAAGTTGGTTTGTATTCTTACAACATGTATTTTTTATAATAATACAAAAATTATGTCTATGAAAATTTTTAAGATTTTTGTATTCTAGCCAAGTACTCATGCATATAAAAGTGTAACAAAATTTATAATTTATTTTTACTAATAATATATATTTAAAATTATTGTTTGATTTTATAATAAAAAATATTTATTTATATATACAATAATTTTAAATTAAATTATAATTAAAATTCCATAATTATATTTATAATTATAGAATTAGAATTAGAATTATTTTTATAACAATAATATTGCATAATTTTAATTCTATTTAAAAAAATCGCTTTGTATTTTATTTTAATTAAAGGTAAGATATTGCATTGTGTACTCTAATTTGTTTAGAATATAAAAGTTATAAATCGATTTTGGACAAGTTATAAAATTTTAGACAAGTTTTAAAGATTGGATTTGTTTAAATTAATAATTGGTTTTTGAAAAACATGTTTGCTATGATTCTTCTATAGAAAAAGAAGTAATAAAAGAAAAAGAAAAAAATAGAAATACTTTTTAAAGAGTTACTTTTAAATATAAAGAAGAAAATTACTTTTATATATTTTTTATCACGTTTTATTTATAATTGAAAATTTTCTTTAAAAAACCCTTATAATTTTATAAAGAAGAGATAGATTGAAATGAAAATTTACAACAATATCAAATTTATGTTAGTAAAAGATAAAAATGAAGAATTTTTTTAAAAAGTTTCTTTAGTATTACTTAGAAATAAGAAGTCACTTAAATTTAGTCTATTTTCGTCATAAATTAACTATTATATTATTAAAATTTTATTAACTATATATATATATATATATATATATATATATAACAAATTATTTTAAAAATACATCATTCTTTTGGTTATTCTATGAATTTTTATTGCTATTTTCTAAGTTTATTATTATTTCTATTATTTTATCAGTAAACAATAATTTGCATTTAATATTTTTTTATCACTACCAACCTTGTCAATATTTTTCCATTACTTTGATTCTTGTTCCAACCAAACATTGTTATGCTTCAGGTTTCATCTTTCCAAGGTTTCCAATCTAGTGACCAAAAACTGCAACACTAAAAACATGGAAAACATGGAAAACAAGGGAAGTTGCAGGGCAAAAGGAAAAAAAACGATTCAACAAAAAAACAATAATGTAGCTATTCAACCCTTCTAAGACATCTTTGTTTAGCATCACTCCTTGAATATTGCCCAAATTCCAGATAGTAATGACTTTTTTAGAGAAGAAAAGATTAGTAGCTTAACTTCCTCCGTCTCAACAAACTGCATCATCAAATCCAATACCCACTCACGTAAACCTCCTCGATTCTTGAGTTCTTAGAACAAATTGTCTCAGTCTAATCCCCATGCTAAGATACTTCCTTGTCTGTTATCTGTTGAGATATGCAGCTGTATGCCAAATAATTGATGCTTAATTCTGTTCTCGCAAGACTTGAAGCAAACAACGTCCATTCCAATCACCGCTAAAAAGGAGCAATACAGTGGACAAGTTGCCGCTGATTTGAGTTAGCTTACCGTCAATAACGTGCACAGATGCCACTTGTCAAGTTGTATTCCGTTGGTGTCTGCAGCCCAGCATTGTTCTGTCTCTGCTAGCTTGATTGTAGGCCATAAAAACGTCCTTTAAAAGCCAAGGATTCTGGTGTTTTGACTTAACATAACTTGGGGCTTAAGCTTCAAGGAAGTTACGAGTAATACGAATAGTATCACACTATTGAAGTGTTGCGGTGGTGAAGGTAAAATCGTGGCGGTATTGATGGGGTTGCAACAACGAAGAATGATGGTGTCTCGGCCCTGCAGACGTGGCAGATGACGTGGAAAATACCGCACTCAATAAGGTGACGTGGCAGTGTGGAGCGATGGATGAGGGATGACCAGAGGAAATTTTCATCCAGAATATTGTGAGGAGCTCCACGACAGTCTTGTACCCACTTTTTTTAACCTTTACTTCAAAACTTGATCCTTCTTTAAAAATGAAAATAACTGAGATTGACCATTTTTGTTTTGTTTTTTTGTTTTTGAAGGAGGGTCAAATCTGTGGATATCAGTTTCTGTAATCAATACTTGGATACAGAATCGGATTTCCAACAATTTGCCTCAACGGAGAAATAATTCACTGTACTTTTCAGTAGTGGCTACATTGGCTTGTAGAGATACTGAACATGCAACAGAAATACATCATATTTTATTTTGATATAATAATTTGGATCCAAAAAGTTTTAAATTGGTACAAGCTAAATTTTTTGATTTTTTATTTCAATCATCTACATAGAAGTTATTTTTAAAAATAATTTCTAATTATTATTTTAAAAAAACATGTACATCTTTGCATATGCTAAAAAAATAAAATGATCAAAGCCTTAGATGAAATTGTAGTCTTGATGTCAACAAGTTATACAAATTGTAAATTATTTATAAATATATATATGTTTTTATATTATAAATTAATATTTAAAAGAAAAAGAATTCAGACTTTAAGATTTAAGTTTATAATTTGTAAAATTGTAAAAGAATTGTTATAAGACATATGCAAAGAAATTACCAACAGACTTAAAATAAAAATGAAAAAGGATTCTACAAGCAAAAAAATTTACAACATAAATTATATAAATTTATAAAAATGAATTAGATGTAGTCTATGATTATTAAATTAAAATAATAGGTAAAATATAAATTCTTTTATCAAATTAAAAATGTTTAAATTTGTATAAACTTATTTTTAAATATATATATATATATATATATATATATTATTCTTAAAATTAATGATTATATAATTATTATATTTTTAAAAATAGAGTATTTTATCTATTTTAAGTTAAGATAAAATCTAATTTAAACTTATAGTTATATAAAATTTTGAAGATAAAAGAAGATTTATAAAATAAAATAATATTTTTTAATAATATAAAATTAATAAGATAAAAGATTTTTTTTTTAGAATTATACTAATTTTTTAATTAACATGTCAAATTTTTATTTTTATTACTTGATTGTTAAAATTTTAAAAACTAAATATTATAAGAATTTTTGAAATAGTTATTGATATATAAAAATAAATAATTAAAATTATGTTAAGTACTAAATCTACTTTTAAAGTAGAAAAAAGTAATTCTAAACTAATTATACCTAAAAATAATTTTTTAAAAAGAATAGTATCATATATTAAAAATATATTAAAAAAACTCACAATTAAAAAGACCTCAATTATGTCAAGGATATGAATTACAACAAAGATCTAAAAAAATAATATACTCTTGTCATATCCTTGATACAATTGTCTACAAAGTAGACAAATTAGAAATAGATATAAAATAGAAAGAAACTAGAATGGTTGTTGCCAATTACAAAGAGCTTAGAGAGTCTTAAACAAAGACCAGAATATAAGAAAGGTGTTGATAAGACTAAGAATGGCCTCAATCTTGCCTCTATATATACTAGCTACCAAAAAGGTCTTATAGAAGTTCCTTAGAAATTGCAAGGCTTGTAGCCTAAGCATTAAATTATAGGTTGCTTTCAATGTATTTTCTTAAAAAATATAGAACTTGTAGGATAAGTTTCAATAGTAATGTGGCATATCTATAAAAGTCTAAATAACTAATTTGAGAATCTTTGCAAATGTGTCAAAATTTGTTATTATTTTAATCAACAACATCTTTTAAAACCAATATATAAGATATTCCAATTTATTTCAATATCGTCTTGAATTCAAGACTTCTTCTACTTCAAATTCTTAGTTGTTTACTATTTCAATAAGGAATAGTAGTAATTATTTTTTTCTTGGTATGTTGATTGTAGTATAAGGCTCAATAAGAGACAAGTGGAATACATATTGAATTTTTATTGACCATGGTAGTTGTAATCAATATGCAACTGGATTAATTTTTTTGGGATAATAAATAGACCAAGCCTTTGATAATCTAACTTGTCACAATATCAATTAGTATTGATATTACAATGGAGTAATTATACCTTATCACCAACTCTGAATAAAGTCTTATTGCTTCTATTTTAACAATAAAAATAAAAATAATGTGTATAAATAAATAAATAAATATTTTACTTATTTATTTATTTGCATTAAAAATTTAAGATTTATTTTAAACATAGCATCTTTAATATATTTAAATGTGAAAGTTCCTCTAGCACAATTTTCCATTCAATCATCAATACAAAATAGTAAACATAACAGATCATATTCAGCCAGCAACACCTTTGAGATGAAATGTGTAGCAACTGTTTGGATAAAAGATATCCACCATTAATGAATCAGGTTAAAAATGGTAAACACAAAGTCAGCACGTCATTAGATATCAACCAGCATTATATCTCACAGTACTCTTTCTAAAAATGCAATGAAGATGGATTTGCTCGTATGAATATGAAACTGTTGAGCATGCAGGGATCAGTCTTAACGGATATACTGGTCAGCATCTCTCATCTATTATTGTCATATCAGAACGCATTGCAGCAAACCCTGAAAGTAACAACAAAGGGTTTGATCCTTCGGAAACTCTTACATACTTGAAGGTCGTGCCACGCGCTTCGAGGTCGTCATCACTGCAGCGAAGCCTAGCTCACAACACAGGAACTGCCTGCAAGGAAGGAGCTGCAGAATCAGCGCTTTGAGCACGCCTTGATTATATGGTGGTGTGACCAGGAATCCCAGTTTGGATGGGTCCTGCATCCTTTCAAGATAACCATAGGAAAGCAGCATTATTCTACGTCATTCACTTGAAGGGGTCTCAAAAAGATAAAACCTTCTTGAAATTAAAGATTTGATATCGATGGGAAACTACAGGAGTTCGGGGTAGGACCTGAAAACTGAGGAACTCGAAAGTCTGATTGTATCGATGGTCATTCAAACCATTGTCACGTGGAGTTTGTGTTCTTCAGCGTTGGCCTTGTCGGCTGACTCGATCTGGCGACTCGATTATGAAGCGAGGTCTAAGTCGCCCGATTGATGATCGACGAGAATCTGCAATCGTACCAGCTTCGCCCTTGTTTTTTGCCTTATAAAAGGCATCGTATTAGAGATTGATGACAGTTCATGGGGCAGATCTTCTGCTTCATGGTCCAGTCTATGCAATTCCACTGCTATATTGCAAGCCTATGCAGTACCAGTTGCTCGACACTTTGTTGCTCGATCAGGGCCAGTTTATCAAGTCTGGTGTCGATCGCCGTCAGTTAGATTTTATCATAACACCTCGGTCCTTACTTCATCGTGATTGACAGCTTCGTTCTTCCCGCAGTATGACTTCCGGATTACTTTGATCATAAAGCTCAGCGGTTTTCAGTTCCTAAATCGTCTCTAATTACAAACCGTCACGGGGCGGTGACCTTCGTCTGTGGCTAGCTAGGTACAGAAAATGGCTTCTCTAAACGAAAGCCCATCACTTCCCCGATCATGGAGGTGTTGCGTCGCACTTTTGCTATCTTTGTCGCTTTTGATGGTGGACTCAACTCAAGCTAGCAGGAAATTACAAACAGCTCAACCACAAATGAGACTCCGGGCGTATGGGGACAATACCGACACGCCTATGCACGCTCCTCCAGCTCAATCTTACCTGGTTTCAGACGGTAGCTGGGTAGATTGTGTCCCCATCGAAGGACAAATTGCAGCCCACCACCCTAGCCTCAAAGACCACATCATCAAGCTTAGGCCATCGGTACTTCCCAATTCTCGCCCTTCATTAAGCGCGGAATTGCATCCTCAATTGTTTGCTCGGGAGCATGGCGGGTGCCCAGACGGCCACATTCCCGTTCAACGAATGGACCCCAACCGCCCGTATTTGCGAAAAGATCGTCCCCCTCAAGCCCCTGAAGCTTCTCCAGCTGACGTATCAGTCCATGAGTATGCTATTACACATATGCCAGAGACTCCCGGAGCTTACATAGGAACTGCGGCTGTCCTCAGTGTAAATGACCCCTACGTCGCAAATACCACGGAGTTCAGCCTGTCTCAGCTCTGGATCACCGACGGCTCCTACACTGACAAGAGCCTGTGCACAATCGAAGTCGGCTGGCAAACGTATCCCGATAGACACAGAGCTGACGCGGACTATGCTCCTCACCTTTTCGTGTTCTGGACTGCAGACGCTTACACAAAGACACTGTGCTATGACTTGCAATGCCCCGGCTTTGTCCAGGTCCACAATTCGTGGGTCATCGGAGGCGCCATGCCGAGCTACAGCACGCTTACAGAATTACAAAATGGGATAGTTTCCGAAGTTGACATTCGAGTGCTCTACGACCCAACTTATCGTGTCTGGTGGTTATACCTCAACAACCAGGGGATTGGGTACTGGCCAGCGTCGATATTCGGCAGCACTTATTTGCAGGGGACCGCAGCGAAGGTAGAGTGGGGAGGCGAGGTCGCCATCGTAGAGAGGAGCACGACTCACTCGAAGACTGCGATGGGTTCTGGTTTGTTTCCCACCGCGGTCTACCCTACATCAGCATACTTCAGAAACATCACGTACGCAGATGCTAAGTCTGGATACACAGACCTCGATGCCAATGTTGCGTATCTGAAAGGAGCTCAATTCCGGGACGATCCCAAATGCTATGATATAGCGGTTCAACTGAATGATTACGGTAATTGGGGGACTTATTTCTTTTTCGGGGGACCTGGAGGAAACAACCCTGCTTGTAAGGGCAAGTCATAAATTCTGCTGAAAGCATGAATAGGATCGTAAACACCAGCGGTTGATTGCGGTGGATTAAATAATGTGTTACTAGATGGTGGCTATCTGCACTACGCTAGAACCTAAATGTAGGCAAGGGATAAAACAATCTGTGGTTGAATGAGCGTGGCAAACCACAAAATTCGTAATCATTAGAGTTAAATCAACGCCATTCTCTTCCTGCGAAGATGAAGGCAATAGATGATATTTTCGTTACCAGTAAAAAGAGCAGGAGTCAAAATAGCACCTTGCTCATAATTGTGATCACTTTCGTTTCATATTGAAAAATTACCGTGCAATAAAGTGCGTCTCACACACGTGTGGCTGTGCGACAAAATGTTTCCTCAGAATTTTATTTTTATTGGAGACCGCTGGGTCGACATGTCAACTTTCTTCATTCTGTAGCCCTCCTGTAATGATCTGAAGAAAAGCAACAGAAATTCTTCAGCTGCCTAGGATCTAAAATTCTAGAGTACCATGACATTACTTCTTTTCTTGAAATATGGTCCTGTCTAAACTGAACTACTTCTCGATCTGTTCTTTTGGTCATGTTTATCTTATTGTTGTTTTGAAATAGATGAATGAAGTATCCATGGTTGTTTGTCTTCTGTATGAATTTTAATAGATATTTCAATTGCGTCATCTCAGTGTGTGTTTTGTATTAAAGAAGTGATACTTTTCTAAATGTTTGAAGCTTGAGCCATCTTGCTCTTTACCTCCCAACCACTTTCAGACACATTCTTCCGCAACCAGCTCAACAAGGTCTTCGCTGGCAACCGAGGCACTCTACGCAGGATCAACAGTGCACCAGAGAACTTATTTCAGAATTTGACCAGCAAAATCTGGAAGAAAGTTATACAACAGAGAGACTTATTTAAAGGAAGCAAAGTGACGTCGCAAATGTTTCTTCTCTGTAACACACTATACCCAGATGGTACCTGGTAATGGATGAACAGAAAATATTTTAAAAATTCCATATGGTCAATGATGTGGAATCTGTGTTTAAAACACATATCATAAGATTGTGCAAATGTTTTATCTATTTTCTACATTTTAAGTTATACAAAAATTCTTATAATGAACATTTTTTTGCAAAGGACACAAAATTTTATTTGATTTTTTGGAACATATATATGTTTTTCAAACTAAAGAATATGATCATTAATCAACTTGGTTACAAAACTTAGTACTGAAAGACTTTGAGATGCATTTCTAGGTCATTTGCAACAATTGACTGTTAGATTGAGGTAGATTAAAGAATGTTTCAAAGTTTATTTTTGCTAGTCTAAGTTCAAATTTCAGGATTGAAGACTATACTTTACAAATTTAAATTTGAGATATATGACTTATAATAAACTGGCCATCGTTTGTAGTTAAAGCTTTCGAAAAGATAAAGCGTAAGTACTCCCTACACTTAATAACAGTTTTCAGCAGAGGTTACTGCGTGGAATGTTTGCCGCAAGGCGCCACCCCAGGGGCTCGAACTCTGGACCGCAAGGTTAAGAGCCTTGCGCTCTACCAATAGAGCTAGGACGGCAGCTCAATGACTCGACCTAGACGTCATATCCTTTTTTCTATATTATTTTGATAAAACATTAGGTGTTTATCTCTTCAGATTAAGAATTTGAGGTAAAGAATTCTGAGTTTAAACAACACCACAGTAAATTAGAGTATCTTATATATTGGTTGTCAAGGACATAGATCCCAATGGTCGTAATAATTGGGACAGCATGGAAGTGGGTTTCAATCCGGAATGAGTGCTTCTAGTTGCCTACTTCCCCGTGTCTGCCAGCGTTGAACCTTTGATGCGTCACAGTGCCACTGAAGGGAGATCTGTTCTGAGCCTGCCATGCGTGTGCCTGGCCCTCCAATTTCGTGCACGTGGGGTATCGCACCTTTTGCATGAGCAAATGACTCACGGAGCCCGTGCAGCGTTTGATCTTTGTGGGGTCTTTGTCGCCGCGACGCAATCTCCGAGTGGGGATAATAATGGTTGTGGAAGAGAGATTCTTGTTTTGGGTCGCAACCTTGCACCAACAGTAGAAACCAGCGGAGGTCATGCCACGCCGACACAGTTGACCTGAGGGCGATAGGTTTTGAAGATCCGGGTCGATGCTCCTCTCGGCTACATCGACCATCACTGCCCTCCTTGCCAGGGTTCCCTCATGCGCAACTGCAACCACCTTGTAGTCGTCAGCGTCTGAATGCGCGGTGTGTGTCTGTATGGAAGGTTGGGTTGGGGCGCGTTTTCTAGGTCGATCCCCTCGCTCGATCATCCAACGTCTTCCGATGCCAGCCGCGACGCTGCCATCGCCGTCTCCTGCTGTGATTTAGTGCTAGGTTAGCTTGTCGGCGTCTAGGTTTGAGTTGTCGCTGTTGTAGAAATGTGTCTGAAATAGTATGTCTCTCGCGGTAGGAACGTAATTGAAGCTGCCAGTACACGCTGAATATCTTGATACTTGCCCTTTTTTGAGCGCGCTCGCTTCTTTGAAAGCATGGTACTTCCTAGGTATGAGGATGTATTTTACTTTTTTCTGCATTAGTGATGCTAAGCGTATTTATCGCGAGGCAGTTGATGATGCATGGCAGTTAGGACTATTTACATTTCTTTCTTTTGTAGTCATGACTCTGGATTGTGAATTGTCATTTTTCTCACTTATCCTCGTGTATTGAGGCGAGGGAGGAGTCGTTATAACCAGTTTTCTAGCACAATTCCTGTGCAGGTCTAAAGGGTTCATGATTCGAGTACGACCTTCTCACTACCTAGTGTTGCTTGTAATTCAATCTTGATAATTCTAGGTGGGTTTTTAATGTGCGGGAATTCGCACGAAAACGTTGATCCAACCAAGAGAGAGTTGCGGTTGTGATTTTATAACATTTTGATGCATTTGCAGGATGAACATGCTGCGGGGATTGAGCTTTTCCCTATTTCTCATCAACCTAGCAGCAATTCTCGAAAGAGCTGACGAATCCCTACTCCCAGCTGTTTATAAGGAAGTCTCGGAAGCTTTCAAGGCCAGTCCCTCTGAACTGGGCAGTCTCACCTTCATCCGAACCATAGTACAAGCCGTATGTTCTCCTCTGGCTGGAATCCTTGCAATGCGCTACTACCGGCCTTCGGTTATAGGACTGGGTACTCTCTTCTGGGCCGTTTCAACAGCTGCTGTGGCTCTGTCCCTTACTTTCACCCAGTGTGCATTCTCTCGGGCCCTCAACGGGATTGGTCTTGCCATTGTAGTGCCGGCCTTGCAATCCTTCATTGCAGATAGTCACTCAGAAGCTGGTAGAGGGGTGGCCTTTGGGTGGCTGAATTTGGTTGGAAGTGTGGGAGGGATAGCCGGCAGTGGAATAGCTACCGTCATGGCAGGCTATGGCAGTATTTGGGGCATTGCAGGCTGGCGCGTTGCATTTCTTCTGGTAGCCTCTGTGAGCTGTGTTATTGGATGGGTGGTTCATATTTTTGTTCTGGATCCACGGGACAATGCAGTTTCCGGCTCCAGCAGCTACAGGAATGTAGACGGGTGTGTAATTCTTCATCTGAGTAGCATTTTGAATCTTGTTGCTCCTTGGAGTAGGGGTCTTCTGTTTTTATTTGAACCCCTGCTATTTGATTACAAGGATCATGATTGGAATTTATGCCTAGAATTTTTTTTGTCTTTTAATGCAACACGACATAAGGAGACTACACCATAAATTATTTGCAGACGCTTTGCATATAGATTCAAGACCGATGAGAAGGTGGGAAAGAGCATTCAGAGTGCCTGGTTGGATGCTTGGATTGCAATCAAGGCAGTGATGAAAGTGCGAACATTTCAGATTATCGTAATGCAAGGTCTAGTGGGATCATTGCCATGGATGGCTATGGTTTTTTTCACAATGTGGTTGGAGCTTATCGGTGAGACTACACATCACCTGTTAATATCCCTTAGTCAAATACTGTCGTGAATGAACTTTCTAATGACATTAAATTCTTATGCCACGTATAGATATAGTCTGGGTACTATATATGTTGCTTACACTCCGAAACTTTCTTTCTTGAATATCACGATCTTAATCAGACCCTCACGGGCTGTCTCAGGTTTTGGACACAAAGCTGCAGCAAGCCTGATGAGCCTATTCTCCGCTGGCTGTGCAATTGGAGCGGTGTCAGGGGGATGGTTAGGAGACCGAGCCGAGCACAAATTTCCTGGAAAAGGCCGAATCATGTGTGCTCAATTTTCTTCCTTCATGGGGATCCCATGTTCTTTAATTCTACTCCATATCCTCCCCCAGGACCCTGAACGGTGGGCCATGTTTGCATCGATGTTCATTTTCATGGGCCTGACTATTAGTTGGTGCCAAGCCTGTGCAAACAACCCCATGTTTGCAGACGTAGTGCCTGAGGAGCAAAGAACAGTGATCTATTCTTTCGACCGTGCCTTTGAAGGAGGTTTTGGAGCTCTGGCTGCGCCCCTTGTGGGTGTTTTAGCTGAAAGGGTTTATGGCTACAGGGCTCACATGGTTATCCCCGAGAATGGCTCTCCCGAGGAGGCTCTCGCTCTCTCCCGCGGCCTGTTTGCAGTTATGGCCATCCCCTTCGGTCTCTGCTGCTTATGTTATACACCGCTTTATTTTACTTATGCTAAAGATAAAGAAGAGGCTCGTGCTCATAACTCCAAACACCATGCGTACAGACCCATGAGTGATGAAGAGTCATCGCTCTGGAAGTTGTAAATAAGTCTACATTTCATGACGATGTATGTGGTATTCTTTCCTAAACCAAGCTACTCATTTTTCCACTCAGTTTTGGAGTGTGTTTTTATAAGAACCATCAATCTCAGCATGTTGTGATTAATTTTCATGTCTACAATCTTGTGTTGGTACTGATTTTCTTAGTAGGTTTGTACTTGCTTTGTTTTAAGAGTGATTTCAACATGAAACCTGTATGTAAAATATCCGCCCAGACATTGTAGATACAACTCTAGGGGCAACTACTATCCCATCACACCCTCACAATCTGGTTCAATGAATAAGCTGACTTTATCCATTTGAACTTTTCAAACTAAACCATGAATTTTTTTGACTTACGCATTAAACCCTACATAGTTGTCCAAAGCAGATGTCATCTCAACCAAACCCCCTATACATGAGTCTAGGCGGGTCATGCTCTAAGCTACTCTAACAAGTCCCATAAAAGTAGATGGGCAGGAGAACTAACCCCAACCTAAGACCCTTCAATCAGAAAATGAGTTCAAGCCAGATTCATTTATAATGATTTCTAAAGACATGTAGTAGGGATCACAAATACATATATAATATTAACTTAACATAGAGTTGCCACACATCCTTTGAGTAAGAAACTTAAATCAAAATGAACATCGGTATCCAACACCAAACAATGAAATACAAAAAATCTGAAAGAAAAAGAAGACAAACAACAAAGAAACAAAGCAACAAAGTAAGAAGAAAAAGAAAAAATACTACATATATGTATGAACATACACACACACACACACACACACAGTCTATCTCCCTCACTCTTTCTTTCTCAAACACAGAGAGAAAGAGCAAAAGAAAAGTACACCCAGTGCTCACAAATATCAACAATCACAATCATAAAAGAACAGATTTTCATAAGACAACAAACAAACAAAACCAACATAATAGAATAAATAAATAAATAAACAAACAAACAAATACAATCAAGCTTGACTAGAAGTTTTCACTTCAACTTTTATGTTCACTTATTTGTTCACATTGTTTTGTTTATTTATTTATTTATTTATTTATTTAGATTTCAAATGTTGTGTGTGAATCATTTGTGTTTGAAAGACCCAACAACCAAAATATGGTTGCCACAATATTTATAGTCTTGCTCTACAATTCTGAAGCATGAATCTGCTACCACTCTATCTAAAATAGGAACTTATACCTCAATCTTGTCATTGCATTTTTTGTGAGATATCCTACATGTCATTCATTGCATGTGGTTCTCAACATGCCCATGCTCAAGGGCTTGGATGCAAAATCAGCTCATGCACATCTTTGTCCACTCAACAACAAGCAACAAACCTTCATATAATGGTGTTGTTTCAAGTCTGACCATTTGTGGGATATTGGAGAGGTTGAACTTTGAAAAGCATCTTGTAGTGCATGTTCATTGCCCCCAGCATTCTCATAGTGAAGTAGGATGGAATGAGTCCAGCCCCACATGCATGTGTGTAGGAAAGGTTGCCTAGATTGTTGCCCAGCCCTTTAGCAAGTTTCCACTTTGAATGCCCAGTTGAGTTTTGTTTATGGTAACACTTGTAAGTTGGAATTCAATGGCATTTGGCCAAATGCATATGGTGCTACACACATGGGTAAAGGGTTTGATGTGCTGACAGAAGTGAGTGTGATTTGGTTCACACATTCATGTATTCCAAAGGTGTTTAGTATGAGTGAACAAATGAATGGTTTCAAAGAGGGTTTTCCCTGTGAATGTTGTATGGTGTTGGTCATGGTGCAGGTTTGGGACAGAATGGGGTTTGTGGGGAGAGCAAAGGAGTGGTCTTGAGGTGGGATGATGGTTGTAGCTGGGAGAGGGAGTGAGACATTGGGTGTTGGAAAAATGGAGGTTGAGGTGTGCTGTGGACAAGCATGGTGCGGGGCGTTGAGCAGGCGGGTGGAGCAGCACAGTGAGAAGTGAGAATGCCCCACATGGGTTGGAGCGGCGGGATATGGGTGGGTGGTAGGAGGGTGCGGAGGAGCGCGGGAGAGAGCACTTACCTTGGCGGCATCGATCCATGATCAGGAAGGTGGATGGCCTAGAGGAGTCCGACCCATTGCACTGACGGGTCGGGCGGCCCTAGCATCTCTCTACGGAGGGCATAGACGTCGTAATTTGAGGTAGTAGGGCCTCGCGTTCGCGCGGCACTCTCCCAAAGTGGAACCCGAAACTGGACTTGTTTTGATACTGTGTTTTGTAACAAATTCAGAGAAACCCCGAGCTGCACAGTTTATGGTGGATTAATTGGATGGATTGGGAATGAAGTTGGTAGTCTTTATTGAGTCATGTTTTGGTTGATACTTGATCTCAGACTTTAAAGCATCGTTTCGCAGAGATTCACATTTTAACTGTATATGTAGAAATTGACAGATGAAAGTGGTAGGCACGACACCTGGGCTCAGCACAACAGACAAAGCCAAGTTGAAAGCGAAAGTAATTGTACACATCAGAAGGCTTTGTGTACATGGCATGCTACTTGATGTACTTCTCTCTACACTACAAATTTGTAGTAGAAGATTTGACACGGAACCAGCACCTTTTCATCCATAATACAAGTCCTCGAGAACACTCTCATATACATCATGTTTACAAAATAGTTGATCACGAGGCTTGACCATTACTAGGAACTGCATACCTATCCCTTCTAACTACACAAACCAGTGTTACAATGAAACCCTAATCGAACTTCCAGTCTGGCGCAGACACTATACAAAAACCTACTCTCGAATAGTAGAAAGTAGTAATTTCATGAATCTTTTTTACACTTGTCCATATCAAGCCTTGGTGGGTGTCGACTCAAGTCGGCTGAGGATCTCAATCAAACAAGGATGTTAAGCAACATTAACGCCATTTCTAGAATGAACTCATGGCAGGCATACCGTAGCCTCCACCCATGGGGGCCATACCACTCATGCCTGGCATCCCCATACTAGGCATGCCCATGCTAGGCATAGGGCCACCCATACCAGCAACAGGTGGAGCAGGTAAAGCCAATGGCAAAAGCTGGGCGTACATATTCTGCAAAGAAAGGCACATGGAATATTAGCCAAACTTTATATACTAGTATGTTCGAGCCTTGACTTCGATAATTCCACCAGTACATGCGTTAAATACTAAACATCAAAAAACATACAAGTATTACTCATCTATTTGGATGAGAGAATAGACCTGTTGCGCGACAACCTCCTTCTCCTCGGACTCCTTAGACCTCTTTTCTTCAGTTGCTTCGATTTTATCCTTGACGAGGTCGTCAACTTTGGTTGTGTACTCACGAATGAACTGCAACAAGTGAAATTTGTGAGATTCCGATTTCAGAAATCAAAGAAGAAATTATTGCAAAATAGAGTTCATAAAGAAAGCAACCAAAAATAAGAGTTATCGACAAAGACTAATACAATTACAAATGAACAGCTAGTGACAAGAAAGGAGGACAAGCGACATTCAGGTTTCAGACCTGCAACAAGTAAGGAACAGCAAAATCCATCATGCCACTCATCCAGGCGAGCTCCACCGCAACATCGGCACGAATGAGATCGTAACAGGTGTACAAGCATGCAGCAAAACATTCTTTCTTGCTCTGTATCTCAGACACCCCAATATACAAATATCAGTGCAAACATAAGATTAGTACAATGTAAAGCAGGAAGAAACAAATAAAGAAAATCTTACACCCCGGCAAAAAAATGATAAAGGGGTCATGATTAGCCACCTTATCCACAAAGGATATTGATTCGAGTGGCAAAAAGCTTGAGATGCTCCATAAGCTTCTCTGGGCGGTATTTTGCGTAAAGTGTTCCAAGTTCTGTAAATATCCCCATATGGGCACGCTCCAGACCAAGCCCACTCTCCATAAGAGAAATAAGCTCATCAAACCGACCCCTGTTCTGGTAGTAATCACTAACTTCTTCCAAGTCGCCCACCTAGCGAAGCAGACACAAAGCGACTTATGGAAGTGTTGCGAGGATAAAGAACAAAGACCAGAAAACCTAAGTGTGATAACGTTAAAAACAAGAAGAGTAAATGGAATCTAAACAAACACACAAAAATCCAAGGAAGAACATGATGTGGAACAGCGATATCCTTCTAAGCACGCTGGAAATTAAAGCTTGTCAGCAATGCAAGTAATGCAAATCTGGGATAAAAATAATCCCACCTGGACGATGACATTAAGACCGCAGATTTGTGCCAATCGAAATTCCTCTGCATCAACACACGCAAAACAGACTTCCTTCCAAGTCCGTGAGCTGTTAGCCTTTCGAGCCGCATCCACAGCTGCCTGATACTGATGGAGTTTTACAAGTGTGCTCGCCAGCCTAGCCCAGTTGGAGATGTGAGTGAAAATTATTTTAGCAGCTTCATATACAGCATCATCAAAGAGCCGGTCTCCAACGGTTTGCAGATTTGCAAGGTTGGGAGTAACAATGAACTCCTCAATGTCTCCCAATCGATCAAGCTTAGCATAGGCACAGATCAATTCCGAGTCAACCCTCTGTTCCTTCACCTTTTTGCGCACCATAAACAAGTATTTGACAAGATCCTCATATGCTCTAACATTGGATGCCACATTTATAACCTCATTGTACTGGGTAGCATCGTTGGCCTTGATGAAAGATTCAATAGCATCGCTAACCAGCCCTTCTTTCAACTGTGACATACCCACTTGACTCCAAACCTCATCTTCTTCAACTCTTGCTGCGAACTCCACAGCACGGTCAATGTCGCGGAGGTTGTCCAAGAGTACATTGACAGCTTGCACATTAAGGTTGAATTTCTTGAAAATAGCAAATGCTTCCTCATAGAGCTCAGCACCAACAGCAATTTCTCCTACTGGTGGGCCATCAAAATTATCCAATCGATTGATGTAGTCCATGACCCTAGACGTGTCAGCTTTGATTGCTGTAAGAATGAGCAAGTTCTGGAGATTCGGGTTGCCACTAAAGGCAGAGTTCTGTAGAACAATTTTCTCTAGAGCTCAATCAACTCATGGGGTAAATCTGCCGTCATGAATGCCTTCACGGTGGCAGACACCTGCTCTGGATTCTTACTCTCGGGCAACGCAGTTGATACGACTTGATCAATAAGTTGTCTCCTGTAAGGATTTTCTGGGTCGAGAACCTTCAACCACAGGTCTGGCTCCATACGCTCTACCACATACCTGATCATGGCCAAGAAGACAATCTTAAAACACATCCAATTACAGAATGTAAAGAAAGTAGTGAAAAGTAGAACACTAGCCAGACAAGACATTTACATTTGAAGAAGCGCATGCGCCACAAACAACCCAAGGTTCAACATGACTTAACTTGTGAATATTCAATCAGAAATTTAGAGGTGCTACAGTGACAGAACTGAGCCTGACCTGGCTTGGGGCTTAAACATGGAGTTCTTATTTGTAACGTTGATAAGCTCATCATCACACAGGCCTCGTTTGTATGCAACGACGGCAAGCGTGGGGTCGCGCTTCTCACAATACTTACCAACAACTTTAGAGTCGTAGTAAGGATTTGTAGTAAGAAAATGCTCAGGATTGTTATTCGTATCTATGATGATCTTGCCGAGAGCGTTATGCACATGCACATCTTGGCTTCCTTCACTAACCAGATGCTCTAAGAATTGTGTCAACAGCCGCAAACGGTTTCTGTCAAAAGCCACAACTCATTAATTGCGAACTTGTCAAGAAGTCAACGTTCTTGATACTAAACTTCTGATAGGATTTTAAATGCAGCAATCTAGTTTAAAGCTCTTACGACGTCCTTCCTGGCGGCGCTAATGAACAAATGCAAGAAACTTTGTACTTGACCAGACTAATGTAAAATCAGCTACATGGCTGAAAATAACAAAAATTGAGCATTCAAATTACCTCTTCTCGCACTCGGCGACCAGAGGCTCAACTGGAAGCAGTGAGCGGACAGACAAGATCAAACCCTTGATAAAGTCTTCAGGGCAATCATCATCAAGCAGTTGTCCCACCACCAAAGGTGCATTTTGTGGATTGACCTGCATGAAAAGCAGAAATTAATAAAATTAAAAGTGAAGAGCATTCAATGTGCACTCCTTGTACAGGAATTTTGGAAGAACTGCAGATCATTAAATCAAGAATTACCTTCTGTACGTATCCTTCAATATATCGAAGCATATTGTTGATATAAAGGAAATGAGTAAGATCTGGCACAAAGCCATGTCGATCGCAAACATTAATGAGAGGTCTTGCATCTGGCAACTTTGCTTCCATCAGGAAATTTTTGGTCCTCTCAGGAGGATAGAAGTTTGATTCTCTTGTGACACGCTCCATTTCCTTGATTTGGCCAGTTTTTGCTGCGGCCTCAATGTACTTGTAGTGGATCTCAGGATCCTCACTGAACACAATAAGCAATAGGTATAAAATGGATTGTACTTGTACTAGTACAAGATACCAAACAAACTTGCGGACTGTCATCCATTATAATTTTGTAAATAGCAAGATCAAGAATTTGAATCATCAAAGAAACACCTACCTTGTACTTAGGTATGCACCAAGGAAGAAGTACAGCCCTTCATATGACTTGAAGCTCTCAAACAACTTAACACAAGCGTCAACACCAAGTTGTTCGCCATATTCCTTCGCAACCTGCATACAAGAGCACTTGCAATTAGATTATTAACAGTGTCCCCAAATTCTGCAATTAAGATATGAGTACTTGACCACTATGAACGACTAGGACGGACCATACAACAATTGACAACATTGGAGACGCACAGAAGACGCACCTGCACTATAATTTGTAGATTCCCTCGCATGTTCACTTGGAGCAGCTCCTTCATGCAGTCTAAAGCCCACTCCTTTGACAAGGTTCCGAAAAATTCTACTAGAGCCTGCAAAGATTTAAAGACAAGCAAACGGAGATGCCATAGTTAAAGTACAAGTCCTTTGAGATTCCACATGCGGCTTCAAGCTGGGCCTCCAACGCACAGTACGTACAATAATAACAGGTTAAAAATAATACCTGGGGCTCAATTACATGAGTGTTAATCACAACACGCTTAATATCGTTCAACTCTGTATAGTGCTGAAGGGCACGCATGTAAAGACCAGCTTTCTCACAAAGCTGAGCAATGCGAGGGCGGTCGTAATGGCTGAACATGCCATTTGCCAGGATTGCATCAGCAACATTGGGAAATGTGACCAGATTGATCTCCAGAACCTGAATATATGACATCGATGTAAATATCAGAAATTAGAATCAATTTGGTTTAGAGAAAAAAATGTACACGAAGGGGCACAAATTTCACTGAATTAAGAGTTATGAGTATTCGAGACAATTGGCATAATACAAGCATTCAAGACTTCCAACTCATAGCAGCAACTCAAAACAACTCAGCAACCACAAGAGAATGAGAGTAGTTGCAATGCGCACATACTCTGCGAAGCCATAGCTAGCAGCAAGCCAGGACACAGCTTAGTTTGAAGCAGAGCATGCACTGGTAGATTGGGCTTAAGAACATCCAAAAGAAACGCAGTTGCCTCCCTGATCATGTTGCGCTGCATGACAGCAACTAGCATTTTAGAAAACAGGATAGCTCAGAGAACAATGAGATGCATTCCAGCATTCAGAAAGAAGTTTGTTCAAACATGAACGAACGAACGAGCATCAATACATACCTGGAGGAACAAGTCAGTGATAACATTGTAGTCTACGGGACACCCCCCTTCTAGCTGAGACATCATAAGAGCAAAGTTTACAGCGCCCTGCATGTACAAAATAAAACTACTGAAATTAGAACTGAAAATAGGAAGCAGATTACAAATTACACTCAAATTAAATTGAAATCATTTATGTTGTTTTTACAGAAATAATGCGTGCCATTAAAACGAACCTGAGGATCTGATCTCAAGGTTGTCTGCAGCAGAAACAGATAATCTGGCGTGTAGCCAACCTGCAGGGTAAGCAAAGCTGTGTCAAAAATAAATTCGTATATATGTCCACTTGTATGTGGATTTGTAACCCCGTGCTTAAGGAGACACGATAAAAATACCCCAAATCTCAACATCCAATAAACAGGATGTGTACGTAGAAAATAAAGAGGTGTAAAAGAAATTGCACAGAACTAACCTGCTTGGAGTATATCAAAATTTTGTCAAACTCTCGCCGCTCAGCAAAAGCAGCTACCACCTTGGGTGTTGCCCTGGATTTTATGTAAATTTTCAAAGCCATATCGTTGTCCACGGTCTGCAGAGACAGCAAACATTCTTACGCTTTACCCGCCAAGGCAGACACTCGCACAATAACCACAGACAAAGCGAAGCAGAAGGTAGACTCGTTCATCTAGTCTTTGAAGTATCTGAAAATAGCTTGTGAGCAACAGCCAGACCCAACTCCAACGTAAAAACGAAAAAACAAGATTGTCTGTATAAGAGTTGTGCAGACTATATATACAATATAAACTAGGCGTAACACCCATCTGCAATGGTTTCTCAATAACTGATAGTAGTTATAAACCAATCCAAGAGCAAAAATTATTACCTTAACAAGATCTCCCAGTTCTTCACTACACTCAAGCTTGTCCTCCGCCAACCAGTTCTCAAGCAAATTCTTCTTGTTTTGATTAACAACTAAGCGGGAGAGCTCCAAGGACTCGAACACGTTCAATTTACCCTTTGTCAATAATGTTCCAAAGTACTGCAAAAGTGGCGACGTTTGTCCGGGCTGCACTGGAACACTCTGTAACGGGAAAGCAGAACATATTATTTCTAGGATTTGAACCAGGGACACACAGTTGTTCTGATGAGGTACAAATGCTAACAAACTTATTATCCAGTAACTCGAAAAGAATCACACATACCAAAGCATACGAAATAACAGTAATGGGATAAGTGCGTTAGAGTAACTAACCTGAAATTTGGCCACCGTCTCAGGAGTTCGAAGAATCCCTTTCGGTGACTCTGCTGCAAGGTCAGTTGCTTCTTTGTATTTCATTTGAGAAAACAACTCTTGAAAGCGTTGCACAACCTAAATCCAAAATCAGGATATATTTCCTTACATGTACTACATGCATGTCATAATAACAGTCAACAAAATAATTAAAAGGAAGTCAGATAAACCACTTTAAAAAGATGAAGCATAACAAATAACAGCATAGTAATTTGAAGCATGAAATCTATCTGACAAGAACAGATTCAGCATGCCAACTTCAACAGATCGATAAATATAACAAACATACCAAGCCTTCTGCTCTAGGCAAATTTCCTCGCCTTGCAAGATTCACCGCAAGCTCCAAATTATTTAGCTGCAGTTGAGTGGATGTAATCAGATCAAAGAGATTACATACTGAAGCAAAGATCACGCCTCCATTTTGGTAGAAACAAAATCCCATTCACTAAATAATCAGATTGGTCACCTGATTGCTAACAAACGGAACAATTGTTGCCTCGTTTACAGTCGCCAGTAAAACTTGTCCGCGGCGATTAACGGCATAAAATCCACCAATTGTTGACGCATCAGCAGTCAAAAAGATTGGATCTGGGCTGATACGATTCCTATACACAGCAGTAGCAGTTTCCAGATCGTAGACAAAAAGAAGCCCCAACTTTGTGATAACGTAAATAAGATTGTATTTCGATGAAATCTGCCAGATGCACAAAGTAATGCAGTCAATCAGTTAAGAAAGTCACCTCCCAATATTCGAACGAACAGAAAAGGATGAAGCAGAAAGACACGCATACTCAAAAGTCAAGGTTATCAACATCAGAAATGTGGCGAAGCAATGCTTACGTCTAGCAAAGCACCTGTCAAGGCGGTAATATTCATCCTTTATGGCACCTCACATTAAAGGACCCACCTGCAGTGCAACCGGAAAATCATCTGCAAAGTCTGGAGGAAAGAACAAATCTGCCGCCCTCTTCGAAAAGCCAGGTCTACCTGAAAATCAGGAACAATAAATGAGTCGGCATACAACCCTCCTCCACATCATCCTCCACGTTGTTATACCAACAATAACACGCTCTTTTCACCTAATTACATAAAAAGAAGACCGATTTAAGTCACTAAATTCAGATACACTTCATTAATCGTAGTGTAGAGCTTCGGAAGACCAGAAGATAGAAACTAGGATGTAAGAGGCATGCATTTGGAATGTCACTAAACATGAAATGATCCCAGTAGAGTAGGAGAAAAAGAATGCGCTGCACCAAAGGAAGTAGGTCATTTCAGGTCTCACCAACCTGGTTGAGCACCAAGCTCAATGATATGCAGCTTGGATGTAAGCTGCCCAGAAATTATAGTTTTTGTTGAGAATGCAATCAGAAGACTTGGTGTGTCATTTCCTGCCACCTGCTTTCATGTGCGAGTTCCACTAAGTCAAGAAAGTAGACACAGACCTGGCTGTGCCCCCAGCTCAATAACATGTATTTTTTAAACCATTAGAGAGCCGACAATAATCTTAGTTGCGAATGAAATCAGAAGAGAAAGAGTTTCATGTCCTGAAAGCTGGATCACTAAAGAAGCACCTCAAGAATTGACAGCTGCAGATCCAGTAGCAAGTAAAACATAGAATCGCCAGTCGATGTTCTTAACATCGGATCAATCCAAAATATTTACGTCTACCAAATGACTACGCTACCTTCAAAGTTGCAAATGATGCTGCATGTGCTTCAAGCGCTTGACTCCTCTGCTGATCCACAGAAAACAATTGCATATTTCCCTTTACAAGTTGTGGGCGCTGTCAATCACATTGCAGAGTGTCAAAAATCTGAAGGAAAGTACGTCACGTGCCCTAAGGACAAAGGATATATGAGATGCCTTTGATCGGAATGGAGAAAGAGCTTCCAATTGATTCAAGAGTAACTCCCATACATGTAGAACTTGGACAAGTGTTTAACCTATCCTATGGATATAATGGATTAGCACGTAAATGGAAAACAAAACGTTATCAAAAATTCACATCAATCGGTTATTAAACATACCTCAGGAGCACCAGGGGCAATACCGATCAATACAAGCCATTTTTCAGAGGGATCACACCGATAGTTAATGATTTGGTTGCCAGTCAAATCTGCAGTTCTGTCGAACATCTTCTGTGGTGCACTTTCACCTAAATTAATGACCATGAAGGAGCACATACACGATTCAGAGTTTGTTCCAGAATCTCAAAAACTAGTGACAACCGACACAGATAAACGCAGTGAATTGCATCACACCTTCACAGAATGCAAAGCGCATAGTAATTGATGAAAGTTCTACAAGTACCATCGTGACATCAGCAAGTTGAGTCAAAGGATATAACATCACCAACCTCAACCTAAATCTCAATGAGGCTTGGAGCTAGTAATCTTTTTACCTTCTATGGACCAATGATATACTGATGTGTGTGTGACGAGCCCAAGTAGTTTTGGGGTGATCCACTTCCAAAAAACCACCTGCAAGTTGTCAAGTATTAGGATTTAGATAGCATCACGGAAATTATAGGTGGTTAGATCCTATAAATCACGAAAAGCAAGAGAACCTTCAATTGAACAAAGCATTTAGCAAACAAACTGCATTTAGGATGTAACGTACCTGTTCTGGCATCTGATGAGATTTCATTTTTGCTTTTAACTCAGTATTAAAAATTTGCAAGTGATCTTGTGATGCTCCAGGAATTTGGGCTGAAAAATTAAGGAGAGAAGCATCAACGTAACAAAGGATGAAATGCACACTCAAGCAACTACATCTCAACCACGATAAAAAAAAAATGATAATCTAAGATGAAGAAAAACTACGTTCCAACTTCAACTGAATACAGAAGTGTGACTTCAAGGAGCTGATCTTCAAAACGATACAGAAAATGAACTCAGAATTTGAGAACAGAGCTAATCCATTCGAAATCCATGTCACATGCAGAATGGTAATACCAATTACCACTTTGAAATCACGTTGTTAATCACTCTGTATGTCCATGATTGGCACCCATGGTTGCCTGTATGGGTCATGCTTTTTAGTACTAATGCACCCAATGCTTCTCTTGTAGAGCAGGATGATATGAGGACATCCACCTCTATATAGAAGCACAAAAACATTGGCTGAGGACGTGTACAAATGACACAGATCTTCAAAGAATGCGGTTCTTAAAGACGCACTGCTCATGACAAAGTGTGGTGAAGTGATATTATATTATTAAACGAGTTATAAGTGCACTGGACAATTCATGATGAGTTTGTGCAAATCCAGTGCATATTTTCTAATTGTCTAATCAGTGCCTAATCAAGGGACAGGCGTTTGAAATTCATTTCTGACAGACGCAACGAGAGCAAATATGATCATGACTAATTGCAAATTAAATATCAGAAAAGAAGTTCTACAAGGGGTACAGCTGGAGCCCTGCCTCTTGATACCTTGCTGCCCGTGCGCTACAGTTTGAAAGAAACCATAGTTTGCAAGCTTGAACTAAAATTCGGAAACTGGTTCAACTCATACATTTGCAAATCTCCTCCTCCCGCATAATATGTGAAGTGATTGACACTTCGAAAACTACACCTCGTCCAACTAGTCTATTTCTTGCAGTACTACTTGGCCCATTGAGCGCCACAAAATCACGTTACTAGGAGACCACTCCCTGTAAGCTAAGCGTGAAATTATCTCACGCCCTGAACGGCTCGTCAGAGCCACTTTCACTGCGTAAGGCATATGCGCGAAAATTCTGGGTAAAACATGACCCTGAACTTTAATTGCGGTGGAGCATGGTGATTCTTTCGCATCGCTGTCAAGTACCTGACTTACTCATCTAAACCTCGTGATGAAAAATTAGAACGTACCTTTTAGAGCGAGAACTCTGCTGGTGGGATTCATGAGTGCAGAGTCAGCAGTAATGGGCCGCCGAAGGGGCTGGTTGGGCATTGACATGTAGATAATTACCACGCTATTTTGAGGAGAAGTCTCCCGCACGCAAATGTACTTATCGGATTCCATTGTCACATGAGTGAACGTGATGAATTGTTGGTTGATGCCCAAACTCGTCAGCTGCGTTATCAAAATCGGACAAACTCAGCAAAAATCCACTACACCATTCCCCGAACAAAACTACACACCACCCAACTAACAGCTCACAAAACCATGCGCCACCTCGCAGATTCTACATTCTGTCACAAAACCAAATACCATAACTCATTCAAAACCTCACCTCTAATTTCCCACCTCTAGAACATACCTCAGTAATACTCACACTCTCACCATCCCAGTCAAAAGCTGTAACAACCAAGTGTCCCCACCATCCACAGATCGGCAACTGCACTACCCAATACCCTCCAATTGCACTAAAAAAACTCAAGTAATAAACTCCACACCCGAAAAACCATCCAACACATCTTATTCGAAATCTCCAACAACCAGATGAACCCTGGAAAAGGGAGAAGAGAGGTACCGTTAACGCCTCCTTCATGGTGATGGGGGCGTTGGCGGCCGCCATGATGACCAACTACTGTGGTTGCACTCCTGCAGCGATAGACGAGAGCCTAACTGCAGTGTAATTGGATCGGAGAGAGTACCAGAACAGCAGCCTAACTCTGCTCTACCTAAGTGACAAACGAACCGCAAAGCTGGTCGAAGTCTCCCTTCCCAAGTCACAGCACCACAACCTCGACACACATTCTCGCCCTGGAAGACACGAAGTTTCATTCGTCCTAATATTTCATCCATGGATGTTATACCCTTCTCTGTGTACTTCACGAATGCTAGTTACATATTTGTTGAAGGACAGATTCTGGTATCTATGGTGACCAAGTTACGGATGTAACTGAGTTTCGCTTACGTGGACTGGGAGCGATTCTCTGTTTGTGGTGCAATTCTGGCTTCTGGGAGGACCTGGAGAACCAGCGTGACCCGTTCAAGAATTAAAGGTGCCGAGACCATGAGCATCATCTTTACCGACTGACTAAGCTCTTTGGTAAAACACCAGCTTATATATATATATATATATATAATGAAAGAAACTAAATCGGTCCTCTTATATCCACTCTGTAGGGAGAATGCCAAAACAAAAAATTCAAAAAATACATATGTATAATTCGATATAATAACAAAAAAAAAGTTATGATTCCAATGCAATGGATACACTTCATACATTTAAAATAAGAAATAAAAAAGATTAGATTTGCCAAAATTGTTTTTACACTATATTTTGTGGACATATACCATCCTACAAAGTATTCTCTATGAAGTGATATTTGGACAATGGGTTTTGTCCTACACATTGTTATGAGCTTAGAAATAATGAAAAAAGACAAAATCCTTTGTTGCATATTTGTTCGTAGATTTTATAGAGAGAACATGAGTTAAAAAGTCTTGTAGAAGTGGCTATGAAGATTTTTAGTACATGTAGGGTCCTAAATTGAAGATCTATAAATTGTGGAAATTATGATATTTTTTTTTATTATTATTTTAAATATGTTACAATATTTTAGAAGCATGTGTCTTTATTTGGGCTCATCACTCTTGTCTTTTTTGGACTATTCTTATCATCCTTACACTATAAAGGTAAATAAGTTTACTAAAGAATTTTCAAGTTGTTTAATTTTTATATTAGGATGAATAATTATTATATATATTTATGTTCCTTAGATATTAATTTGGAGGTAGTTTTTTCTTAACCAAAAATAGCTACTTAGCTTATTAATGATTAAAAGATAAATTTTGGATAGAAATTAGATTATAAAAATAGATTTTTTTTTTAAGTCCAATACTTATTTCTAAACAATGTTATTTTGTTAGTGACAAAAATAATATTTCAAACTTCATCTTCTTATGGTAAACATCAACAAACTCAAGCTTTGTAAATTTTATGATCTATATCAAGTTTCTGTTATTATTCAAATGTATTCAACTTAAGAATTAGTTGAGAATAAAAAATAAATAATTGATTACAATCTAATAAAAATCAAATAAATGAATTAAAATAAATATATAAAAATAACTAATGAGAAGTAAAGAAATAGCTACAAGGAAATTCAATTAAATAAGATGCCATCAAATTTGAGTATCTATAGAAAGAAACAATAGCAATATTATTTCTAATAATGATATGCCACTAAGTAATAATAATAGTACAAATGTAGACTAGATCCACAAGCCATTGCCAAGTAGTCTAAAAGCCTTATCTAATATTGAATTCTACATTTCAAAGAAGCAAACACTACAATATTTCTATATTTTTTTCAAAAATTCTTTATTATATAATTAAAAATAAAAAATTATGATAAAATAATCTCCAGGCATTATTTTTTATAAATGACAATAATTAGGAGACAAAGAGTAGATGAAAGATGTTGGTTGGGAACCACTCTATATAATAGAATAATTATTAGTTTGTTAGGAATTAATCAGAGATTTTGTAAAAAGATACTACTCACAAAATAATAATAAATTTTAAAAAGATTAATTTCAACCAAGCTTGACTATTATGTCTTAAATAAGAAATCAAACTATTATTAATAACAATAAGACAATTGAGATGGTATTGTATTTAGATCTATTAGCAAACTTAGAAAGTATAAAAAATATTATTATGAATATAAGCAATAAATTGAAAGAAGATGCATAAATCAATGAAATCTATGTAAAAAAAAAAATGACAAAATAAAAATAAGAAAGTATATATATTCAAGAAAAAATTGGAATGGCTATTGCTAAAGACTAGAAAATACAAAGATTCTTGAACTAGACTAGAAGCAAGAAAAGAGTTAACAAGAGTGAAGGACTTGTTTCTATATATACTATCTACCTAAGAGCTATGTGGTGGCATTCTATAAGACTTGCAACACGTATACAATTTACAAGACAAGTTTTTTATATGTGTGCCATGTACTTAGCTTATCTCACAAGCTACTAGTATGTGCAACATGTGGCTAACTTGATTACCAAGTTTCTAACCTATCAATTATTTGTAGACATGTATGAAGGTGAAATTGTATCTATAAAACTTCTAGGAAGTTTTTCTATAAGATATTATCAAATTAATCTACTTTTATTTATTTCTATCTATCCATATTAACTAGATAATTATTGGAATAAATCTTATATCTGTGACAAGTATCTATTTAGCTAAATCTTTGACATACTTGTTTTTTAGGATGTTAGTGTTATGAGTGTATCTTTAAAATTCTTAAAATCTTTTCTATGTCATATTAATTTTAGCATTTTTTTTAAAAAATTAAAAATATATAATTATGATAATATATTATTTGTTTCTAATTTTTTTATATTTTGAGACCTATTGCTATAAATTGTGGTGAATTATTATTTAATTTTTTTAAAAATAAATTATGCTTATTTCAAAAAATTATCCACTTATTTGCTTGTTGTAATATTTTGGACAAATGTCTTTCTAATGTATAAAAAAAATTCTTAAAATACACTATTTTCATTAAAATTCTAAGTTGTAGCTTTTAATCTTTTATACAATTGTATATTTTGGTACTTTTAAGATATATATATATATATATTTTTATAACTTATATCATTCATTGTTGCATATAGCTCCAACAATCAATTCACCAAATCTTTTGCTACAAAATTATTAGCTTTTGAAAAATCAAAAGTATTAAGTTATAGATGATAATTATAATTTAGAAAAAATAGAATTTATTATGTAAAAAAATGTATCAAATTGTTGTCAGTAAATTCTACCAATAATAAAAGAGTTTTCCAATCATTTTCATGATATTTGATGGTACATTTCAAATATTGTTCAAAAATTTGATTAATTATTTTATTTATCTATTAATTTAAAAATATAAATTTAAAAATAGTTTTATATATATAATTAATATTTTAAAAAGAATTTTTTAAAATCTTAATAAAAATTGTGTTCCTCTATTTAATATAATATTTTTTAGTAATCCATAATAGTAATAAATGTTGTTAAAGAAGAGTTTAGTTATTTCTTTACTTACAATAAATTTTGTATATGGTACAAAATATGCCATCTTGGTGAAATAATCTACAATCACAAATATAAAATCATATAAACTTGAATTTAAATAATTTGTGATAAAATCTATAGAAATAGAAGACTAATATTGTTCTGATATAAGTAATGGTTGGAGAAGTTTGTAAGATCAATAATGAAGAATTTTTTATCTTGAAAAAATGTTGTAAAACTATATAAACTTTTTAATAGCCTTTCACATTTGATGCCATTAAAAATTTCTTGATATTAGTTCCAAAGTCTTATTATATCCAAAATGTCATATTGCAAGGAAGTTGTGATGAAGTATAAGAGCATATAGTCGTATTTTTCCTTCTGAAATATATAAGCATCCTTTAAAATAGAATAGATTATTCTTGAACTTAAATTTGAAAGTATCATAAGACTTAGATGAATTATTTTTAATATTATGAACAAAAGGGTCTGAAGATATACTTGACTGAATTTGCTTGAGGAAAGTTAATTCAATAGTCAATGTTGATTTTATTGCTCAAAGATGAAATTGCTCTAGCTTTAAAAAGATCATTCTTTGTTGATCCAAAATTGAATCTCCTTCTTTTAGTATAAGATAAGAACATTTAGAAAGAATATCAAATAGACCTTGTTGTTTTCTTGGCTAATAAGTGATAATAAACTCAAATCTTGATAAAAATATGCTCTAATAAGCTTGACAACAATTTAATATACATATTGATATAAAATATTCAAAGTTCTTGTGATTTTTATATATATGGTAATTGGGCTAGAAGTGCTTTTTAGATAATGGCACAATTCTTAAAAAGAATCCGTAATTACAAGAAGTTCTTTATCATGGATTTTGTAATTGATCTCTGTTATTGAAAAAATTTTGGAATGAAAAGCTACTGAGTGGAATTTATCATCTGCTTCCATTTATGACAATATTGCATTCAAAACAAAGTCTAATGCATTTATTTCCATAAAAAATGCCTTAAAAAAGTCAATATAATATAAGATTGGTATAAAAATAAAAATTATCTTTAAAGCTTCAAACAATACTTCTGGTTCTTTACTCCACTTAAATTTGTCTTTATGAGCTAAGCATATAAGTGGAGCTTCAATTTGAAAAAAAATCTTGATAAAAATTCAATAGTATTTAGCAAATTCCAAAAAACATTGCACATCCTTTATTGTTATTAGAATCTTCGAGTCCATGATTGTTTGGACTTTCTTAGGATCCATTTTTAGACTATTATTTGAAATGATATATTCTAACAAGTCAACTTAAATAGTGTGAAATAAATATTTTTTCATCTTGGCATACAATCTTGTATCTCTAAGTTTTTGTAACATACAACAAACATATAATTCATATTTTTTTATATTCTTAGAATAGATTAAAATATTGTCTAGATAACAGATAATAAAATTATTTAGAAACTCAAAAAAAATATCATTTATGAGATGTTGAAAAGCAGCTAATATATTTATAAGTCCAAAAGACATAACATTATATTTAAAGTGTCTATACCTTCTTCAAAAAGTAATCTTCCATTCATCTCCTTCTTTGATATGAATCAGGTTGTATATTTCTTGTAGATCTATTTTTGTATAGATCTTAGCTTCATTCAATTGGTCAAGAAGTCTACATATCAAAGATAGAGGATATGTATTCTTGATGGTAATCTTATTGAATCCTTGATAATCAATACACATTTGTAGTAATCTATTTTTTTTCTTTACAAATAAGATAAGAGCACTTGTTAGAGATTTTGAATGGTGTATGAAATTTTTGGCCAAATTTGCATCAATATATTTTTTAAGTTCAGTCAACTCATTTAATAATAAATTGTAGATTGATCCAAATGGAAGCTAAGTTTTCTCTTTGAGATTGATTGAAGAATCATATGAATAATGCTTTAGAAGAATATCTACATTTTTTTTTCCAAAAATGTCTTGATAATCTTGGTATTCACTTAGTATGCCACTTAAAGTTTTTCTATCATCAAAAATGGATGTGGCATAAATAACAAAAGATAATCCTTCTTTTGTTGCATTCATAAAAACTTTTACACCTACAAGTATGGATTTTATTATATTAAATTTATAATTTTTTTTAATTAATAAGATTTTTATTAATGCTCTAAAAAAAGTCAAATTTACAAAAAAAATTAATCTATTTGAAGATTATACTTTTTTAGCCATGATAAATCTACAATAATTAGATTAAAGGAAGATTTAATTATATAAAAGATTACATAACTATTATGACTATCTATTATTATATTTATAAGAAAATTTTTATGAATAACATCTTCAAAAGATAATAGACAACTATCTATAACTTCTACATATATAGATTTATTTTTTTGTATTAAAAGTATTCTATAATTTTTAATAAATTCTTTATCTAAAAAACACATTGAGATTCTTGAATCTAGTAAGGTAGAGGCTTTGTGATTTTTAGGTCCTAAACATATATCTATTATAAAAAAAATCTGAAAAGAGAATATAACCTTTATTAAGAGTTATACAAGATTTCAACTATACAGTTTCTATTGTAGTTGGACAAATTTGTTTCTCAATATATTATCTTCTCTAATAGCCATATTCTTTATTTTGTAATTACGTCATTTTTTTGGAGCATATTGAGTAGTGTGCTTAGATTTTCTATAATATAAATACAATCCTTTTTAATGACGATGAGTCTTTTCATATTCAATAAGAAGTTTAAAATAGACCGTATCAATTTGCATGTCTTTTGCTTCCAAATGTATATATTAAAAAAATGTTAGTATTGCCATTGTATTATAATAACGTTGAGGTTTCTTGTGCGATTCTTAGATTGAAATTCAAAAAGTCAATTGTCATACTTCACAACAAAGTCAATTGTTTGATTCAATATCTAAAGATTGGATAAATTGAGCATCAATTTCTTTATCACATATTATAATTTATAGAAAAATTGGCTAATAAATGCAGCATCATCCCATTTAATATCAATTAGTAGTTGTCAAAATTGGAAAGCATATAATATCACTAATCAATTATCTTGCCATAAGATATAAATCTTGTTGGTTGTAATACAAATTGTATTATATTTTTCATATATAAATTAAAAATCTACTAAAAATATCTCCAAATTATCTAATATTGGATCACATTATTCAAAAAAAGATGAAAATTATAATAAAACAAAATTTGAAAGTAATATTCCAATAAATTTGATTTGTGATCCTTGACTTGAATAACTTTGAGGTTGAAGTTCAATCACCAATTGTACTTGATTAATGAATCCTTGAAACTTAGATTTTATGCTATCAAATTTCTCAAGCAAATTAATTTTTGGTTCATTAATATTTGAATGGTGTTCCATTGTAAGTGAAGTAGTATGGCTTAGTATAAACATCGAAGCAGTTTCAATCATTTCTATATCTTCACTTCCTATTAATCTTATTGTTCCTTATGGTAGTACATTGAATTGATGCATTGTAAGTATTAACTCTCTCATTTGTTTTTGCATTTGTGCCATTGTGTTCTTTATTTTAGCAAGCTTTGCTATGATAATACAATAGAAAAGAAAATATCTACTTTTATTATATAATAAAATACTCAAAAGAAAAAAAATTCTAAGAATAATATCAATTTAGAAGTAAATAATCTATAACTTCTAATATATTTATGTCTTATCAAGAAAAAAAGATAATCCATTCTTAATCAAAAAAAGACAAAGCTCTAATATCATATGTGTATTCTTGTCAATAAGAACAACAAAAGATCAATGCAGATGTCTATTGCAAGAAACAACCTCAATTCCATATAGGCGATAAGACATGATTATTTCATCATAATATTAAGACTATCTATCCTTCTGACAAATTATTTTATCATAGACTTAAGCCATTCCCAATATATAAATAGATTAATCTAGTTGCTTATCAATTATATCTATCAAAATCTATCAAGATCTATCTTGTACTTTACATGTCATTACTTGAATTATACAAAATAGCAAATATACAAAGAAGAAGATAATACTACCACCTCCTATAAAAGTGAAAAATAATAAAAAAAATTGAGATAGAAGAAGTCCTAGATTTAAGATGGTATCAAAATCAATTAGAATATCTTGTATATTGGCTTAGATATAATATTAGTGAATGCACATAAGAGCCATTCAAGAATCTAGCAAATGCATTAGTAAAAATTAATGTGTTTTATCGATGACATCTATCAAAAATAAGATGAAAAGTCAAAAAAATCTTTGTTATAAAACAAAGTAGATTCAAAAAGATTTCATTCTATCTTATATTATTATTTGCTATTTTTTTGAATTTTCTAGCGCTAAAGAGATGGAGAATCAACAACTAATAAATTTAGCTAAAGAGCTATTATTTGCTAATTTATTGAACGAGATATTATAACTATCACAACTTTTAAGACTACAAAATAAAAATGAAGATCCTCAAGAAGATTATATTCTTCCTCAAATTGATAGCAAGATACAATGTGTTTGATATCACAACCTTGGAAGAGACTCCCGATATTTGGTAATACTTTTAGAAATAGAAACTACTTCTGATGGTGTTCCAAATGTTTTCTTTGAAAGAAGTTATGAAAGTTTCAACAATGATCAAATATCAAGGTGATTCTTTCACCTTGGTACATGATATTACTAGTGGCTGAAAGGACCTATCAAGTATCTTTGAAAGAAATGAAGTTCAAAATATGTGACAAATATAATTTGATGCATCTTGAATTTTCTCAATATATAATCATCGCTTCTTGTAGAACTCATTTTTAGAAAGAGAGATAATGTTACTGATATAAGATTTACTCCAATAATTATCTAATTAATATGAATAGACAGAAGTAGATAAAAATAATTTAATTTGATAGTATCTTATAGAAATTTTTTCCAAGAAGCTTCATAGATATGATTTCATCTTTATACATGTCTATAGGTAATTGATAGGTTAGAAACTTGGCCAATAAGTTACCGACATGTTGCACATATTGGTAGCTTGTGGGACAAGCTAAGTATGTGGCGCACATATAGCAAACTTGTCTTGCAAGTTTGACACGTGTTTTACAAATTGGATACACATTTGAGGTCTTATAGAATACCGCTATGTAGCTTTTAGATAAATAGTATATATAGAGACAAGAATGAAACCTTCTTCACTCTTATCAATTTCTTTCTTGTTTCTAATGTAGTTCAAGAATCTTTGTATTTTCTAATCTTTGGCAATAGCCATTCCAATTTCTTCTTGAATATATATACTTTCTTATTTCTATTTTGTCATTTTCTTTTGACATGGATTTCATTGATTTATATATTTTCTTTTAATTCATGTCTTTGATAATATCTCAAGAAAGTATTCAAAGAATGAAATTGTAATATAAAAGAAAAAAAATGTGCAACTAAAAAGAGGCTGCTAGAATTAGCTTATAAAATTTGATTAGCTAGTAATTTTTCTTTGACTACAAAGAGTTGCATACAATGCAATAAATCCAAAGAAAAGATCAAACAATGCAACCATAATTAATAGTAAAAACTAATGAACTGTAGAAGATCAATATCAATAGAATAAGATTGTATTCAATTTTAATTTAAAAACAAAGTTTATTACCCAATAATTTTAGATAATATATAAAACATTCTTTTTTTAAATTTTATAATTAAAAAAATATAAAATTTTATCTTAGTTATTTTTTAATGTAATATAAAAATTTAAAGTAATTTTTTTGGATTTTAATAAATATATTACTTGTAATATTTAAATTTTATTTAAAATTTTTTAGACTTAAAAAAAATTAATTATAAATTTCTATTATAATATTTTTTAAGATTTAAAATTTTAAAATCTTTGGTGGCTTATCAAAAAAAAATTTATAATTGATTTTTTTGTATTAGTATTAGAAATATGCATTGTGTATCTTTTAAAATATTTTAATATATTTTTTTAAAAAATAAATCTTCTATAATCTTTAAATATTTTATGTAGATCTTTAGAATATTTAAAACATCTTAGAAGAATCTATAAGATTCTAAATTTCTTATTATTGTCTAAAAGTTTTTAAAAATCTTTTATAGTCTTTTATAACTATATAAGATTTTTATTAGACTTCTACAAAGTTTTTTTAGACTTTTGAAATATTTAGTAAGTTTTAGAACTTCTTCAAGAAACTTCTATAGGAACTAATTATTGTAATATAAATGAGAGAGGTAAGACAAAGGATATCACATTGTCTTTAATACAAGCTTTTAAGCAATCCAAGTGATGCCTCATTTCTAATGTTGTATCTAATTTTGTTTCTAATCAAATATTTTGTATTTCTTGTACTTCTGGTTATTTTAATTTTTTTAATAAAACATTAAGAATGTGGTTAAGTAAATTTTGAAGATTATTATTAGAAAATAAATAAATAAATAAATAATTTTTGTAGCATTTTATAATTCTTGTTATTACTTATATTATATAAGAATTAAAAGCATAATATTTATGTTTTTAGCAAAATATTGAAGTAATTGTTTAGATATATGTCAAAAAAAAATTATATTTCTATAAAAGATATTTTACAACCAACTTTATAAGAAGAATTATAAAAGATATAATTTTAAAGTATTGAAGACCTCTAATATTAATATGCAATTCTAAGTTTCTTTATAAATGATGTATATTATTTTTATAAACATATCATATAAAATATTTTATACAAGCATCAAATTGATATTAATCTTTATTTTTTATTTAATTATTATTAAATAAATATAATAGAGAATATTATAGAATATATTATTATACTTAATATAAATATTTAGATTTTGTGATAATATATTCAATATCATATGACAATAATCATTTAAAAAAATATATATAAAGTTGAAAATACCATATAATACTAATATGCATAAAAAGACATCAATAATGAAGAAATATTATAAAAAGTATAATAAATTTTAATATAGAATTTTTAATTTAAAAAATAATAAAAATTACTTAAATAAATTTTTAATATATAAAAATAGATGTACATTTTTATATAATATAATATTATAATCTTAGAAAGAGATTACAATAATATCAAAAAACTATCAGTTGCTAATATTACATATTTTATCTATCTTAATATGACATTTTATTCTAAAATGAATAATTTAAGCAACTCTATTAAACCAAAAAAATAATATATGAAAGTTTTTATTTAAAAAGATGTATAATTATTTTATTAAATATATAAGAATAAATTTAATTTATTATAATATATATATATATATATATATATATATATATTAAGATATAAAATAAATATATTTATTATATATATATTTTAAATTTTTTCTTTAAAATTCTCAATTTATTTAGGCACTAAAATATTATTTAATTTATAAATTAAAATTTTAAAATAATCCAAAAGTTTTTTTATAATTTTATTAAATTATATTTATAATAAATTATCTAAAATTTTACTTTATTCTTTTATTTTTTAAAAGAAGAATTTATACCTACAAATGACTTTGTAATATAATTGTGTAATTTATTTAAAACTTACTATGTATTTATATATATATATTTTTTATTTTTTAAATTCTTTTTTAAAATTATAATTAGTAATAATTTTATAAAAAATTAACTATTTTAGTATTAATATTCTATTTTTAATTTTTTAATAAATTAAATCATAATATATAAAAATAATAAATACTAATTTTATATTCTACTTGATTTATTTTACATAAGATATCAATATATGATGTTTAAAATAAACTATGTTCTTTTATTTTTTAAATATACTTTACTTGCATATTATTGTATACCACTAATTCACACTTTAAAATAAAATTGTTAGATTATTTTATATATTTTATATTTATAATTTCTAATATTAATATCTAAAATTTTGATTTTATTTATTTATTATTTTTGGATGAATTATAAATAGTTTGAAATAAAAATAGGATTTTTTATTTCAAAGTTTATATTATTTATTGTGTATAATTATTTGTTATTTATAATAATAAATATGTAGATTAAGAAATTACATGTTTAAATATGATGTATACATTGTTTGTTTATATTGAGTATTTATAAAATATATTATATTGATATTTAGATTTAAATAATTTTAAAAATATTATTTTTTGCCAAATTCTAAAATTTTCCCTCTTTATTTCATTATACATATAGAGAGAGAAAAGAAAAAGTTTAAAAATTTTTAAAAATTAAAATATTGAATTAGGGCAAACCTAACCCAAACCGTGGGCAGCAGCTAAGCTGGGCAAAGGGTAGGCTCAAGTGAGGGCCAAAATGGTGGTGAAGACAAGGGTGGCCATTTGGTGGATGGACCAAGTCCATCCACCAAAGGTACATGCTTAGTACCCAAGTCACCCCTTGTGCTGCAACTTTCTTAACACAGTTTCACCAAATTGTTATAATTGAGTATATTCCAGAATTTGAATTTTAACTTGCAGAAAATGTCCAAACTTTTAGAACTTTTCTCGATTGTGTTACATTCATGTAGAGGATGTGGATTTCAGGCAAATTTTCAGAGATCATTTTGCAATATATGCCTATTTCATTTCGTAACGGTTTCAGCTGCCATGATCTCCAAAAGCGTCGGTAAAAATAAATAAATTGTGTGTCGTGATCTTTTTATTTGCAATGTAAACTTAATCTAGCAGGAAGGTTTACACCTTGTTCACATAGTATGCAGGAATTAACGTCGAGGTTTAGAAATACAGCGTACAGTGCATGAAAAAAGTTTGAAAATAGATTACCGTGGCTTGGCTCTTTATTCTGGGATTGCCGTGGTGCACATGACCAGCTAACATGACGAGACCAAGCTAGCTAGAGTGACAGACAAGATTTGAATGATTCCTTGGTACAGAATTACGGTTCAGATTCATAGTAAATAGATGCTCTTCACTTCAGCTGAGTTGTGAACACGCAAATCTCGCTCCGTTGTCTGTGAGATTCTGCAGAGAGGGAAACCAGGATTGTGCAAGAGCTTACCACCTCCTGGAAGTGTCTGAGAATTTCATTGGAATATGCTCAGCACATGCAAGCCATTGAAACAGGACGCGTTCTGGCGTAAGGTAGGCTTGCATGGAAGTATAGCATGTCAAGAACGGATACATTATTGCGTCAGAGTCCTCAACCAAGGATATGAATTCTACAGCTAAGGGGACCCTCGTTAAATCAGGGAGAGGTGGAATTATGCTGTGAACCCGAAGAAAATGTCTAGCACTTCTTCTCAGCACGTTGCAGCCTGAAAATACTTGCAGACCCTTGAGAATCTCTTAACGTTGTGACCTGAGCTAGAGCAGCAGGATGCATTAATAATTAAAGCAAATACAACAAATTGATGCGGCTTCTGACTCGCAACATTAGGTGAAAAATGCAGCAGGCAAATGCCGCACAGTGCTCTAACAGGATGCCTCTTCAATCACGATAAAATCAACTACAGGAAGATGAACCATGTCCCGCTAATTTCAGAAGAGTTTGAGAAATGATGTTACTAGGCTTCGTACCAGACATGGACTGATACAGATTCATGGAAAAGAGCTAGCTGAAATGAGTTCATGGAAGTTAACGCAATAATATTGCAGTGCAACGCATGTAATCAAATTCTCGTACGCTATATATTAATTTGAGACCGTCAACTCCATCAGAGGTTATCACTTTACTGTAGGTGTTTCAGCACACTTGAAAGATTGTGCTCCTCGCGTCTCTTGATGGCGATAGAATGAAACGTAGCTTAGATAACATCCACATGCCACAAATATAGATAGACAGAGAGAGACCCTACGAGTATACTATTTTGACACAGTTTCACATATGTGGAGCGGCCCTGCACATGTCGCGAAAAAATGTGGACACATACAGGTCCAACTCTATCTTCTGGAACCTCCACCAAGCAAGCTGATTTATACAAGCGATGGTGTTAAAGCAATTACGAACACGCTCTTCTATTTGTTCGTTCACTTCTTCATCAAAGCCACCATCGTATCAGGTAGTAAAAAGCCAAAGACCTTCAAAGCCTCGGCAAAGGTCTTACAAAGGTCTCTCTCTGTCTATCTCTATGTTTGGCACGCGGAAACTTATCCAAGCTGTGTTCCATGAGGAGCACTTCACTCAGCAAACACCAAAACCATTAGAATCAACCCGTGCAGTGCAGAGCAATGAATCTGGCGGACGGTAACCTAATCGGCCAGCATCCGAAATCATCACACGCAATCAACGACCAAAAACAACCAAAGATTAATTAGACTGGACAATATAACGCTACTCAAACAGAATTCACCCGATACAACTAAACCAAATTCCAAAACTGTGAACAAGAATGTCCGCACGAGAAGAGTACAAATACAGCCATAACGACTTCACCTTCAAAAGCACAAGACAATAAGTTGCTAACCACGTAAAGACAGAGGTGGCGAAAATCACCAATCCAATCTTCAACAACTTCGCGAATCCATGCTTCCACACTTGATTATTCAAATGGCGCGAAATCCAATCAATCCAGCACGAGAATAGCTTCTTCAACTCAGATTTGGACTAGAAAGGAGCTCAATATAACAAACCCTTGAGGCATCGGAGTGGCAGACAAGCAACTTTAAATTGTAATAACAGCGAGGACCAAGGATTTGTAGCTGTGAAGGAATGGAGGCAACGAGATTTCACTACCATTTGCGACCGGGTGTAGCAACCTACCAAGTGCGCTTGCGACCATTCTTATGCCAATCCCTGATTGCATTATTGTGCACGGTGGAAAATATTACATTCACTATTTAATTGCACTTCCGTTTATATATGCAAGTCTATGTGCGTATACAAATCTACACACACACATTCATATACATATATATCAATTTCTGTGGTTCAAAGACTAAATCAAAAAACGTTCACTCTTCATGATTTTGACAATGCCATATGACAAAATCATGTGTTATAACAAATTCTACGCAAAAACTTAAATATTGAGTCATCCATACTGAGAATTAACAATAAAAAGGTGTCAATAATCAATTCCAGATTCAAATAATATTCTATGTGCATGTAAATTACTTGATCAAAATTCTCACCTAAATTATCTAACTATTAGTTTAAACTCATCAAATTATGTCCAATATCGACATTTCTAGGTTCTTTAATAAAAATAGTTAAACTAATCGACTTACCAGCTTGAAAACAACCATAATTAAATCGATGTAAAAAACACAGTAGTATCATATCCCATCTACTTGTTCATCTTCCTTGTCTATACATGGTCCTTTCAGTTGAAATATAAATATGTAGATATATACATATGTTTAATTATTTATTTATCAGAAACAATAAATTTGACTATCTCAAGAAAAAACAATTCCTTAAATATCTTCAATTCTAATAAATACAAAGAAAAACCAAAATAATACACGTATGTATACCATTAAAAATTTGCAAGCCCACTTAACATATAAATTTCAAATTATAATGTATACTAAATGGTTATTATACCACGCGTATTCAAAGAGATTAACGTTTTGGTAAGCTATTCAGGAAATTTACGGGCAATATACTTCTTAACAATTTAAAACTAAACAAAATCGTACAAAACATTACAATTTGTAAGCTTTAATCTACACAGAACCGCAAAAATCTATCATTATTCAAATATTTACCAATAAAAATTCAACGGTGTGAACCATTCCTAAAACAACATCAGTTGATTTCATTTGTGTTTTGATTATTGTAATCAGTCAACTCTAAACCTCAAGCATACTTTTCGTCTCAAGAGGAGCAATGCAAGTTAATGTTTTCCAAGGAAACATTACATTACAAATAATCAGGAGATACAAAACAATACTCGAAACACTCAGGAACAAACTCAAAGCCAAACTAAACAATATATCATGGGAGAGACGAGAACTAATAAAAAGCACTCCAAATCTTACTAAAACACAGAGCTTCCAAAAACTGGACCACACTAAAGCATAGTCCAAAATAAGGTCAAAATGAAATCTGAAAGAAAAACAGTGTGAGAACACACCAGAGAGAATGGGGCGTGCAAGGAGTGAGGGCTAAAATGTATTTGGTTGATGATGTTGTGGCATGGAAGAGTTCCACCCTCCCATGTTGTTGTATGTTCCCACCAAAGAGAGCTAAAACAGGGGTGATGGAGAGGGATCGTAGTGGAGGTGGACCAAATCATACCCGGCCGATTCAATGCAAATAACTAGGGCACGTGTATTCCTTAGGGTATTCGCAGTGTGGCACCCATAAAATAGAAAAGCACGTGAAGCACGTCCTAAGAAACATTAGGAGTGCAAGCAACACCAACAACAACAACACGCGGGGGGTCCTATTCCCGCACCCTGCAAGTTGTGTGTACGCAGCCAGCCACCCTGTCCAGGGGGACAGAACATATCATCCATCCATTTATCCAGGGGACGAATGGACGGAGACGGGGACGGGGACATCCGGGATGCTCGTGATGCCCAGAGCGGGCCTCCGGAAGTCTGGGTAGCTGTCCGGACTCTAATCCAGTGGGAGAGAAGGCCCAAGGCAAAAATGGTTCTCGCTGGCTATGGCGATGGCGCTGGGCATCCCGAACCTTCTCTGCCTTTGCTAGCATCTCCCTCCTCTGCTGTCCCCCTTTTCCTCCTCCTCCGTCGTCTGCCTGCTCCGCTCCGCCCCTCCTCTCTCCCCCCTCTCGTCCGCCACTGTCAATAATGCGCCTCTTCTTCGACGCTTTTGGTGGAGATTGCGAAATATTCTCCATGTTTCGTCGATCGACCTTGGCTAGGGTTTTCTCCGTAGTCGCGCTGGGTTGAATTCGCGGTGGATTTTGTGGAGTGCACAGTCCGGCGGAGATCCTTTTTGAGGCTTCTTCAGTTCCGTGGCTGGATTGTTATTGGCGTTCCTTTTACTTGTCGGCAATCTTCCACGGTGTGGGGGCTTGGCCGATGCTTGTGCAGTCGACCGAACTTCTTCTACTTTAGTTTACTTTATTTTATTGTTTTGACACAGTGCTGTCTGTCTTAAATCTGAGGTGCAGGGACGGTCTATTATCTGGCTCTGGGTTTTGACAGCCTTGGTGATTTGAGCAGCGGAATATCTGAGCTGCTTTCTATGGCGCAAGGGCCCTTATTTTGTCGTTTGATGTACTGTCGATTTATGAAGGCCCGGGTGTCTAGGAAATGAGATGCTAGGGCGTTGTTGAATTGGACGCGAAGGTGTTTTTCTGCGTTTAGGGCACCTTTTATGTAGCTTCCTGCATCGAAAGGTGGAAGAGGATTTCTTCCAACTGCGGTCTTTTCAGAGATTTCTGCGGCGTTGAGAAGCTGGCTGCCTGGAGTTATTTAGGGCGTGAACGCAGGGAATTCTGTGCTGGGCATAACCAGCAGTGCTTGCTGCTCGTGCATTTGATGGAGAACCGCATGCGAGGAGGATCGTGATGGATGGGTTTAGACTTGCATGACGTCCTTATGTTGATAGACGTATCTATGTGGGTTCCGAGACATGGGGCATTTGGGTGATTCAGTGGCAGGTTGGGAATGGGACAGTGTGCTCCTTCTGGCCAACCCGTCCTTAGACACTAGTCCTTTGCAGAGCTCGCTCCAGGCGCACTCTACTCTTGATTACAGCACAGATTTTGCTGTGGGACAGTCGTGGGCTGGGTTGGGAAGTCTTCACACGAACTCGCCGAATCCCCCGGATGGAAAAGTAGCGGCTGGACCTCAATCGAGCTCTTCGGTTGAGAAAACGACGGCCTCAGATTACGAATTGTTTCGAGACCCGCGCCTTGATTGCCCCAATTTTCTGGCTGGGAGGGTTCCTTGTGCCTGTACTGATGAGGACGACGACGAGGGAGGGAACCGAAGCAAGAGGGCGAAGGTGTCTGCTCGTTGCCAGGTCCCCGCTTGCGGAGCTGATTTGGCTGGTCTTAAGGGTTACCATCAGCGGCACCGGGTGTGTCTCCAGTGTGCAAATTCGACTACAGTGATTTTGCGTGACATCCCCCACCGATATTGTCAGCAGTGCGGCAAGTAAGTACTATTTTCAGTTGGACCGAAGTTGTGTCGACCAATTTGCTGTATACCCTATCGTGTTCCATCGAAGCGCTCCCTTGGTTCGTTTGGGTTGAGTACACGTGATAAACAACATTTAAATGTTTGGGTACCTTCAAACTTCTCTAGGAATGGGAGTTTGGGGCTTAACATTCAGCCAAGGATCATAATCTTTGAAGTAAGTGCAAACGCTCTAGAGCTGAGCTTGTTAGCAGTTACTTCCAATGTGGGATGCAAACATGATGCAACAAGTCAAAGTGCTTTTCCAGGGGGTATTTGAGTGGTGTGTTACTGGGAACACGGTAGCACGTGAAAGCGTTCTCGGTGATTCACAGAGCCGCTTTTTGGGGGCATCAGGGTAAAACCTCGCTAGTTACACAGGAGAGTGTAGTTGCCACATGTGATTCCTTCACCATTCGAATTTGCTGAGGTGGGAGGAGTTGGTTGCGTGTACGAAAGACATATAGTTGTATTGTTTTTTGATGGCTCAAAGGCGTGGACTGATGCCTGATGCACGCTTGTTAAATGCCTCTTTCTACCAGTTGGTGCTGCAGTAAGTGATTCGAGTTTAACGATGCTGCATGGTCTGTTTTGTGCTGGGACATAACACTCTGTAAAGCACGGGTTCCATTTTTTGGGTGTGTAATCACCTCTTGTGACGACATGCTACACGTCTCTCAAGCAGCGATTTCTGAAACAGGTTTCATGTGTTAAGCGACTTCGACGAGGGCAAACGGAGCTGTCGGTTTAAACTAGAACGCCACAACAATAGGCGGCGGAGGAAGGTGCAAGAATTTGGAGAAGACGGTGCAACTCCAGGCGGTGGAAGCGATAAAGCCAGCCTGAATAGTGGTCCGTGTTACAGCTTTGTGTGTCCCTTAATATCTTGCGCCATCGTTGTGGTTTTGGTTGCATGTGATGAATTTGGCTTCCCATTTGTGCACATAGCGGCCAGTTGGGTCCGCATAGCTGAGCCTGACCACTTAGTCTTCCCGGTGTGTTAGAATGTTGAAAAGATTGAGTGCGTAATTTTCGTCAGCTTTATTTGGAAGAAATGTTGAGGGGCTGTTTGTGTCATCAAATTTTGTTGCAATGTAGTATGGATGTGAAGTTTATTTTGGGTTTTATTTTTGAGGTTGTATTTTGGATAAAAGCACTAGTCACCTGAAAACATGTCTAGGCTGAACCTGGGAGCTTGAACGTTCCTGTGCTACAGGAGAAGATGTTGGGTGCTTATCCTGGGAGTGCATGTGCTTTATAATGCATGGGTATGGCATTGATGGTTTGGGTGTTGTATCTTTTCCTTGAAGGTGGAGGAAGGGTGAACGGAGACGAGAATTCTGCAGTTGAAAGCAAAGCCCACGCGGAAGTGGAGCAAAGCGTAGTGGTGCAGGTTTCTAAAGAGGCTTCCTCTCCTGTTGAGCAATCTGATACAACCGACACCACACAGATCCTTTCTGCTGGGATAGTCGATGGTTCTGAATCAAGAACTGATGGTGAGGGCACTGATTTCGCTGATTTTTATTAAGACGTGAGACTGAAATCAACACTGCAACATTATTTTAGCACATGTGTTCTGCACTGCACATGAGCGGTATGTCACATAGGTGTCCTTCATGCTAATGTTGTCACGATTTTGTACTTATGCTTGCTCACTTACGTGTCTGGTTTCTTTTGTCTTCTAGTTGCCATGCTCCCGGTCTAATCCATGTGCTATCTTTGCGGGTTTTTACACATCCTAAGATAGCTGTATAGGAATCCTGAAAATAATGGCCCCTCATTGATCGAGTGTCGGTGATGATTAGGGTAGTGTTGATGATTTATCAAGATTGTGGATTTTTAGAGAAAGGTTTGTTACCTGAGTTGGTTATTAATGCCTGGTTACAACTTTTCCGAATACGCGTTCTTATCTACTGTATGGAGAACAGCTTTAATTTATCGCGTAATTACTGCAATTACTGCAGGTGCACAAGAGGCTCTTTCTGCCCCAAGGAGCAAGGAGTACGTCATGCCTGGCCCCAATGTTTCTGGTATTGCAGAGTCTGCTCCACTGTGGAACTCCACAGAAATGCCCGGCGGTGTTTCCAACGGGCACAAGAGCGGAGTTGACGAAGATTCTTTACTAGCATTATTGTTGGAAGACTCTCCAAACGTAGACGAGCGGTTGCCCTCCCGTGGTTTTGAATCGACGTCTCCTATCCCGTCGAGGTCCTCCAAGAAGCCAAGAGCATATGCATCTTCGGTGGGTTGTGCTTTATCGCGGTTTAATCTGCGTCTTGTGTTACACATGCGTTTGTTTGTATAGATTTGTTTTACTGCACATACCGAAGTTCGTGGCCTTTACAAGGTCCATGCGGCATGCCATGCACTTGCCAATTGGTGTCAGTCGGAGTTTAATACTAGTGTGTTTTCAGCACCCAACTGGCCGGATCTCCTTCAAATTGTACGACTGGAATCCAGGGGACTTTCCTCGTAATTTAAGGCAACAGGTACGGAATTTTGGCATTTATTTCACGTTCTGGAAATTCCACGAAAGGTCACCGTATTTGTGTTGAAAACAGTTTAGCAGTTTGCGTTTAAGCTCAAGGGGTTTGAACTGATCGCACATGCAATGGGCGTTATGGGTAGGTTTGCCCAGGGTTATAGTTGGTGCTGTCATTTTCTGTGATAAATTGACAGCGTAGATATCGGTGCTGCAGATTTTGGAGTGGCTGTCGAATATGCCTGTGGATCTCGAAGGGTACATACGCTCCGGCTGCACCATCCTCACCCTTTTCATTTCCATGCCTGAGTCCATGTGGGAGGAGGTAATGGACTTCGACCAATTTTAGCCATATCGTTATCTGTACAATTATGAGCCTTATTTTGGGTTGAATCTTCCTGTCATCTTTTTGCGAACTAGAGCCTACATTCGATTTTGGGTGCTTAGCATAATTTTATTTGAGAAATTAATGTGGTGGTGATTTGTTTTGGCAGCTGAATGCAGACTGGGAAGGTGCCGTTGCGAGGCTTGTGTGCAACCCTCAGAATAAATCGGGGTTCTGGGAAAAAGGGTACTTCAAGGCCAAGCTCGGCCGCCAGACAGTACACTTTGAAAATGGTAAGCTCCCCTCTTTTCAGGAGTTGGCGATGGCCAGTTTTGGACGCAGTTTCTTCAAACTCATAAGTGCACTGTGGTTGTCGTTGCATTGTTTGTTGTATGTTTCATTGAGGTCGGTAGAAGTTGTTGTAGTCTTGTATGCAGGGACATGTACATGTAGTGCTAAAATAGGTGGTTTGGGGGATCAGGAAAAGCGGTGAACAGGAGTGGCGGAAAAGAAGACTGCATGCCTGTCCTGCAATCTGTTGAGCCTGTATGTTTTCGGGCGGGCACAGGCTGCATGCTAAGCATTACTGGCCGCAACTTGCTACAAGCAAATACGAAGTGAGTTTTCTGGTGCATGACTGTGTGAAGTTGATACACATCGTCTTCTTTGCCGATCAGGTGTAAACCTGTTCGGATCCCCCTTTTTTTTGGGTCGACCTTAGTAATATCAGTTAACAATAGCAAATACCATGAATAGAGGGGATCGTGTGGAGTGTTGTGCACGCCACCGTCATGTGACTTCCATCATCATGGTTGGATCTCATGCAATTAATTTGTCTTGCAGGTTGCTGATGTCTCACGGCGGAAAGTACATTAAGGCTTGGGTGCTGAAAGCAAGTTCTGGGGGTAAGCAGGGGGATAACTGGCAGATCGTTGTTCCGCCTGTCGACAAGTGTCAGGCTGGGCCTGTTTTTATTGAGGTATCGGTTTGGCCTAGTCGAATCCTAAATGTGTATTGGTTGATATGTATGACGTATATAAGGTAGTGTTTATGTTATTGCCATGCGATGTGAGCTACCCACATGACGTGTGTCGCTGGCAACTACGAGTGTGACGAGTGCAGTGCATATGTATTGTTTGGTTTACGTCCGGGCAGAACATGTTGGGTTGGATTCAGATACTTTTGATGTGGTGCTGGGCTTAAGTCTTTGAGTCGGAAGTTTGATGTTACTGGTGTTTCCTGGGAAGAGCGTTCTATGGTGCTTGTCGTTGACAACAGGCGACCAGACGAATTTCATGAAGTGGAACTTGTGAATATCAGGTTGAGAACGAAGGCAGACTCAGCAACATTATGGTGGTGCTAGTCGGGGATGCAGAATTTTGCAATGAGGTGGAAAGCATGGAGTTGTATACTAGCAGCTGCGAAGCTCAAGATCTGCTGTTCGACTTGGGTTGGATGCTCAAGGAGAGCACCCTTGATTCGGGTGTTTTGATTCAACGTCTCCGCTCGGTGCTTGATTATGCGAATGCGAAAGGATGGGAGCGAGTTGCTGAGCGCATTCTAGAAGCAGCTGACAGGCGGGGTGTTTTGCGTAAATTAGTCGGAGCTGCGGACGTTCGTTCTTTTGACTGGAGAAACATCTGGGCCGAAAGCACCGGGCATAATCACTCGACTTACAAGCTTCCATCATTTGCGGTTCCAGTATTGAGCCGAAGTTACTCCATGTCATCGCTGGCACAGAGCGAGGTTCGTGTGTTTTGTTATTATTGTTGGGAGTTATTCTGTGGTTTGGATTGGAGGACTGGGTTTTAATCTGGTCATTGATTTCTAACTGAATGGTAACCAATAGTAGTCGTCGGCATGTGTAAATTAGAATTAGGTGAATGTTTACACTCGCAGTTACGTGGTTTTTCTGCGTTGATAGTTGGTGAATTGTGTTTTACATAATGCCAACTAAGTTATTAAATTCGTGTCCTATGCGGGGCTTTGTTGGTGTCAGAGAGATGCGGACGAGCATACACACATTATAGTTTGTAACAGCAGCAGCGAGGATTTAACGACAACTTCTCTACTACCACAACGGGCGATGAGAGAGAAGCGTCGTTCTCCATGGGGTAGGAGCACCTACAGGCTTGTGTTTGCTGTTGCAAGCGCAACGGCAGCATGTGCAGGACTTTGCGTAGTCCTGCAACACCCTGAACAGGTTGCCCAACTATCGACATCATTGCGGCGTTGCCTTTGGAGTTATTGATTTAGTGTATTTTAATCAAGTGGGTTCTGCGGAGAGAATATGTACATGCTGCGAGGGAATATTTGTACTTACAGCCCATTTCAAATAGCCAGTTCTGGGAGTCTTCAGGACCCTTATGACTTAGAAGGTAACCATGCCCTTGTGTAAGAAGTGGTGGGGTGCAAAGTGGGCGCTGTGATCATGATAAATACTTAGAGTTAGCGGTTGGTTGGTTAGAGTCTGTAAGAGACACGTGGGGTAGGTAGTAGGTGGAATCACTGGTTTTGACTGATTGGGTGATACAGTTGAGGTAAATGCAACCGGATCTCGTTGCATCATTTGGGTTAGGAACCTCAAAAGTCGCAGTTCGCTGAAATGACTACTTGGCAGTAGTACCTTGGTCGACTTTCAAAAGTTGAGCCATGCTGCACTGTCTGCACGGGTTTATTGATTTCGCTGCAGTGAGGGTTCTATTGTACAAAAAGAGCCGTGGTTGTGAGAAAAGGTCTTGAATCCTAATTAGACTGTGATTAGTATTGACTGAAGTGGTATTCTTTTCCATCACTTTTGTGGCGGTAATGTTAGATATATTTAGCACGCATCCTCAGTGTAGCAATGTAAATTGAGAATGTTTAGAATCATATCCTTTCTTGAATGAGAATGAGGTTACTAAATTGGGCAATGTGTTGGGATCACATGAGATGAGAATTTTGATTATAATTTGGCTTTTTGTCATACCACTAGCTAATGAATCTTGGAAAAGACTGTTGATGCCTCGGATCACTACTATAGGTGGATACCACACTTGTAGAATGTGTTGTTTAAAAGTTGTTGTAATGGCCTTAACAATCTTTTTGTCATACCACTAGCTAATGTGTTTTTATCTAATCGTTATTTCTTCTAATTACTTAAATAGAGTATAGATGTGTTACAGTACCATTTCTTTTGGGAGACGAAACATTCAAAGAGTGTTATGCCCCAGTAGCCTCCGTTTTTGTTTGTGTCATCATTTTGAAAAATGATGACAATATTTGTCGATTCATTGAGGTCATCCTATCTAAGGTCACAATCATCTTGATCATCATCATTAAAAGTCATCCTAGTTTTGTGGGGTTATGGATTCGGTGTATGGTCTGAATCAGTCTATAGATGGTATGGCTAGGATTCCGATAGAGTTTCTGAAGCTAGTTAACAGTATTCTAGATGCTGAAAAGGTAAAGATCTGTGCATATATAGATAGTAGTTTTGAGAGTATCAGGTCTAGTATGTTTAATACAGATGTTAAGGAGCATTGCTCTGATAATCATTCTTTAGTTGTTACGAGTAATATTCAGAACAGGTTTGATAGTATAATAGGGGAACCTGCTATCTGTAAGGCTGTCCTAATGACTGGTGCATTGAAGGGAGCACCTTGTAGACGTAAGGCTAAGTATAGTAGTGACTATTGTGGTTATCATTCTAATTATGATATTTCTGTATTAGCTAAGAATCAAAAGGATGATGAGGTCAACTATTGTAAGGGTACAGTATTGTATGGTCCATTGAGAGATACTCCTTGTAGGAATAAGGCTAAGGCTAATTCTATATACTGTAAGAGGCATGTCAACTATAAGCCTCCTTATAAGTCTAAAGATAGTCATAGTGTTATTATCGAAAGAGATTTTATTCATACAGAGACAATAAGGGAACTTGAAGATGCTAGTGCTTTAACTGTACCGATAAGTAATGAAGTATCGAAGGTAAAGAATGAAGAAATAGTAGAATCAGAGCTGCACAACTCTATGGATTTTATGAAAATAATAAGTGCTATGACTGAAGAACAACAGAAGAACAGGTTTGATAAAGAGATGGAGAGGCAGGCTAAAGTGTGTAGTATTAATGGTGAGAAGTCTATAAAAGAGTACAAAGAGAAGTTATTACAAGTAGAGAGGCCTGAAGTTATAATAAATGCTATACCTTTGTCAGAGCAGGTAGGTTTAAAGGAACAAGAGGTACCAGAGGTTTATAAGAAGCTTGTGAATACTTCTATGGACTCTATTCGTGTAGGTTTGCCTAAAGATTATAAAGATTTTGCTGATATAATCAGGTATCTTAGAAGAGAGTGTACTAGTCATATAGCTAAAACCAACTATGATATCAAGAGTCATGGTGTTGTTGGTAAGTATGTTGTACCTCCTTGGGTACCTACTAAACCTATGGAACCAAAGAAACCAAAAGATCCTGATGCAGGGGATCATCCTTTTCTTATATATCTTTCAAACAAACAAGTTGATGAATCTAGATATGATACTTATGATAGTTTCTTTAGAAGTATAGATGCTTCTCTGGGATTTGATGTACCACAGCAGGATCTAGATGCAGCAAGAAGAATATTAAAAATAAAAAATAATATAGAAGTTCCTGTTAGAAGAATAAAGTACTTTGAAAGGTCTACATATATAAAGGTAGTAGTGTATGATGATGAACTAAAGGATGGAAAGCCTGTTGAATTATATAATTCTGACTTTGTACCCAAAGAACATACAGCTTATCTTATAAGGAAAGGTTCATATTTCCCATATAAATGTATAAAGCATAAGTATAGTAAGCAATTATAGTAGACTGTGATCTCTTATAACATCTAATGAAGGAAATACCCTGATTATATACTTACTCCTTATACTAAATGCTTCTGTACTATTAGTACCCCTAAAACTTCTCTTTATCTGACTACTTAATATATGTACCTGATGATCTTTTAACATCTCTCTTAACATATCTATACAGTAGGCTGATGGTAAAGTGTCCCATATGTTAGAAAGTCTTTTATAGTCATTGTTTACAATCAATCCCATTATATAGTCCATAGTTTCTTTATGAATATACTTATTAGAACTACATACCCCTTTGAATCTAAACTTTATAATATTCTCTATACCATTCTTTACTGTATAGTTAGCATAGATTTTCTTGGCTACATATATACCTCTTACGCCTATTGGAAGTTCTGTCTTAACTTGTCCTGGACTGTTTCCAAACAATAACAGATCTACTTTGCTTATATCTTCAGATCTGAGGAATAGACTATCTGTGTCCATACCGTATTTAAAGTCAACCTTTGATATGAAGTTATCATACATGTACTCTCTAGCATAAGCATATATCAGGATAGCTATGATTGTGGGAGACTTAATTTTAAGGTCTTCTTCTTTGATGTCTCTTTCCAATAGCCATAATCCTTCATTGACAGATATGACAGATACGTTTTCTTTTTGCTTATTAATAAACCTATCACATGATTCCATATCATCACATAAAATACTATTCTTTTTGAATGGCAACTGCCCCATTTTACCACTTAAAGAATTCATGATAAGTTTAAGACATTCTCTCAATGCAGGGTTATACAACTTATTATTTAGGTCTTTATAGGTATCTTGTTCCATCTTTTGTCTCATGATAGGTTCAAGATAGTCTTTGAATATAGGCCCACACTTCATGTTATATACATATCCTTCATGTATTTTAAATGTTCCATTATACCTTCTAAGAAGCTTTAAACTAATACTATCACTCCAACATGTAAATTCTTTATTATGATCCCAATCTAGTGTACCATCTTCATTTCTGTAAGGTATTATCTTATCTCTCGGCTGACTAGTTATTGTGACTTTGTATATACCTATCTTATCATCATAAATAGTACTACATTCTTTTATTTTTATATTATCACAGCTCCATGTATCTATAGAGTCATCCAATACTTTAGTAACATAAGGATACTCTTTATTTATCATTACATATGGATATAAAGATACTACATCTATAGACTGTACATCATAGTGCTTCTCTTCCATAGCATTAAAGACTTGACATCTACCTCCTATTAAAGCTTGTCTTATCTTCTTGTCAAATACAGGGTCTTTAATAACTGGAAGCTTATACTTAATAGTCATACCATCAAGTTTATGAATAGTAGACAAGGAATACCTAAAAGCAGACATAGACATCTGTGACAATGTCAAAGACCTGTCTATTAAGAGGTTTGAATCTATAGATTCAAAAGTCTTTCTAGCCTTGAAGTACAACTCTTTTAGAGATAATACATCTTTTATAGCATAGTCTTTTATCTTGTCAACATTATCTTTCATATATAGCTCAAAGGTATTGTTATAAACACTGCTTTGTACTATTGCATGATCTAGGTATCCTTTTGAGACATTACATTTGAAACCTATTGTAGCGTTCTTCAAGGATGATAACATGAACTTGTATAGATCCTTAGATCTCATATTGTTGTACTTGAATTGCAATACTCTACCATGACTGTCTAATACAGTACCTTTAAGTTCTTTGCTTTTAGATGTTAATATTTTCATAAGTATGTAATCATCAAATACACCATTATTGTAACCTACCAACAGGATATTCTTATCTCCTACATACTCATGTATAATCTTAAATATATCCATAGAGATATCATCGTCTAATGTATCCTTACCTATAATACCTTCTATCTGCTCCCCACCCATACAGAATACATAAGACATCATATAAGGTATCATCTTAAAGGTATTGGGTTCCGCATAAGTTTCCATATCATAGAACATATAACCTTCATAATTCAAGCCCATTTCATAGTTAAAACTTATACTATCTCTCATGTTAATATCTTCTATTAGTCCATCATATACATAGTAATGAGCATTATGCAATACAAGAATTGCCTTATAGTTTGACTCAAAAGAACTACAATAGAGAGAAACAGGCCTTCCATCTTTTACACTATCAACATATACAATAACCTTTATATTAGTAAACTTTTCAAATCTTCTTATAGACCTTATAGTCACCTCAGAGGTAGTCTTAAGTCTCATCTTATTCCTCATTAAAGCTATATCAAAAAAGATATCAGGTTGTATGATATGATGGATACAGTTAAAGAAACAGTCATACATACCATAATATTCAGGACATTCCAAGACCTTAAGACATCTAGTATAAGCAGTGCTGAAGATATAGCCACCTTTAGCACCCCTAGGCTTATCATAGACAATCTCAAACATACTAGTCAAGATGCTAAACTCTCCCATACCATGTCCATACTTTTTGTTCCAGTCTTCCTCATGACCATCATATTCTTCATATAGATTAGTATAACGTCTAGCCTTCAACATAAACAATGCTACATCTAGTCCTTTGTGTATATTATCTGAAAGAGATAGCAACCTATTCCTCGTCAAGGATATTCTCTTAAACATCTCATGTCCAGCTGTTATAGTAAGAACCAAATTTCTAAAAGCACTTTCCCTTGAAGCAAGACAGTAATGGACAACATCTGTAAACTCTGAAAATGCCACATCATCCCATTTAGTTCTAGATACTCTGTCATATACAAGAGAGGTACCCACATTTTGTGACACAACATGAAACCCACTCTCCAACAAAAAGTCATCGCCTGCATAGCTACATTCAGAAGATGATGCACTACCAGTAGGATGGTCAACATTCTCATGAAAGACATAGGACCCCATAACCCCACAAAACTAGGATGACTTTTAATGATGATGATCAAGATGATTGTGACCTTAGATAGGATGACCTCAATGAATCGACAAATATTGTCATCATTTTTCAAAATGATGACACAAACAAAAACGGAGGCTACTGGGGCATAACACAATGGACCATACAATACTGTACCCTTACAATAGTTGACCTCATCATCCTTTTGATTCTTAGCTAATACAGAAATATCATAATTAGAATGATAACCACAATAGTCACTACTATACTTAGCCTTACGTCTACAAGGTGCTCCCTTCAATGCACCAGTCATTAGGACAGCCTTACAGATAGCAGGTTCCCCTATTATACTATCAAACCTGTTCTGAATATTACTCGTAACAACTAAAGAATGATTATCAGAGCAATGCTCCTTAACATCTGTATTAAACATACTAGACCTGATACTCTCAAAACTACTATCTATATATGCACAGATCTTTACCTTTTCAGCATCTAGAATACTGTTAACTAGCTTCAGAAACTCTATCGGAATCCTAGCCATACCATCTATAGACTGATTCAGACCATACACCGAATCCATAACCCCACAAAACTAGGATGACTTTTAATGATGATGATCAAGATGATTGTGACCTTAGATAGGATGACCTCAATGAATCGACAAATATTGTCATCATTTTTCAAAATGATGACACAAACAAAAACGGAGGCTACTGGGGCATAACACTCTTTGAATGTTTCGTCTCCCAAAAGAAATGGTACTGTAACACATCTATACTCTATTTAAGTAATTAGAAGAAATAACGATTAGATAAAAACACATTAGCTAGTGGTATGACAAAAAGATTGTTAAGGCCATTACAACAACTTTTAAACAACACATTCTACAAGTGTGGTATCCACCTATAGTAGTGATCCGAGGCATCAACAGTCTTTTCCAAGATTCATTAGCTAGTGGTATGACAAAAAGCCAAATTATAATCAAAATTCTCATCTCATGTGATCCCAACACATTGCCCAATTTAGTAACCTCATTCTCATTCAAGAAAGGATATGATTCTAAACATTCTCAATTTACATTGCTACACTGAGGATGCGTGCTAAATATATCTAACATTACCGCCACAAAAGTGATGGAAAAGAATACCACTTCAGTCAATACTAATCACAGTCTAATTAGGATTCAAGACCTTTTCTCACAACCACGGCTCTTTTTGTACAATAGAACCCTCACTGCAGCGAAATCAATAAACCCGTGCAGACAGTGCAGCATGGCTCAACTTTTGAAAGTCGACCAAGGTACTACTGCCAAGTAGTCATTTCAGCGAACTGCGACTTTTGAGGTTCCTAACCCAAATGATGCAACGAGATCCGGTTGCATTTACCTCAACTGTATCACCCAATCAGTCAAAACCAGTGATTCCACCTACTACCTACCCCACGTGTCTCTTACAGACTCTAACCAACCAACCGCTAACTCTAAGTATTTATCATGATCACAGCGCCCACTTTGCACCCCACCACTTCTTACACAAGGGCATGGTTACCTTCTAAGTCATAAGGGTCCTGAAGACTCCCAGAACTGGCTATTTGAAATGGGCTGTAAGTACAAATATTCCCTCGCAGCATGTACATATTCTCTCCGCAGAACCCACTTGATTAAAATACACTAAATCAATAACTCCAAAGGCAACGCCGCAATGATGTCGATAGTTGGGCAACCTGTTCAGGGTGTTGCAGGACTACGCAAAGTCCTGCACATGCTGCCGTTGCGCTTGCAACAGCAAACACAAGCCTGTAGGTGCTCCTACCCCATGGAGAACGACGCTTCTCTCTCATCGCCCGTTGTGGTAGTAGAGAAGTTGTCGTTAAATCCTCGCTGCTGCTGTTACAAACTATAATGTGTGTATGCTCGTCCGCATCTCTCTGACACCAACAAAGCCCCGCATAGGACACGAATTTAATAACTTAGTTGGCATTATGTAAAACACAATTCACCAACTATCAACGCAGAAAAACCACGTAACTGCGAGTGTAAACATTCACCTAATTCTAATTTACACATGCCGACGACTACTATTGGTTACCATTCAGTTAGAAATCAATGACCAGATTAAAACCCAGTCCTCCAATCCAAACCACAGAATAACTCCCAACAATAATAACAAAACACACGAACCTCGCTCTGTGCCAGCGATGACATGGAGTAACTTCGGCTCAATACTGGAACCGCAAATGATGGAAGCTTGTAAGTCGAGTGATTATGCCCGGTGCTTTCGGCCCAGATGTTTCTCCAGTCAAAAGAACGAACGTCCGCAGCTCCGACTAATTTACGCAAAACACCCCGCCTGTCAGCTGCTTCTAGAATGCGCTCAGCAACTCGCTCCCATCCTTTCGCATTCGCATAATCAAGCACCGAGCGGAGACGTTGAATCAAAACACCCGAATCAAGGGTGCTCTCCTTGAGCATCCAACCCAAGTCGAACAGCAGATCTTGAGCTTCGCAGCTGCTAGTATACAACTCCATGCTTTCCACCTCATTGCAAAATTCTGCATCCCCGACTAGCACCACCATAATGTTGCTGAGTCTGCCTTCGTTCTCAACCTGATATTCACAAGTTCCACTTCATGAAATTCGTCTGGTCGCCTGTTGTCAACGACAAGCACCATAGAACGCTCTTCCCAGGAAACACCAGTAACATCAAACTTCCGACTCAAAGACTTAAGCCCAGCACCACATCAAAAGTATCTGAATCCAACCCAACATGTTCTGCCCGGACGTAAACCAAACAATACATATGCACTGCACTCGTCACACTCGTAGTTGCCAGCGACACACGTCATGTGGGTAGCTCACATCGCATGGCAATAACATAAACACTACCTTATATACGTCATACATATCAACCAATACACATTTAGGATTCGACTAGGCCAAACCGATACCTCAATAAAAACAGGCCCAGCCTGACACTTGTCGACAGGCGGAACAACGATCTGCCAGTTATCCCCCTGCTTACCCCCAGAACTTGCTTTCAGCACCCAAGCCTTAATGTACTTTCCGCCGTGAGACATCAGCAACCTGCAAGACAAATTAATTGCATGAGATCCAACCATGATGATGGAAGTCACATGACGGTGGCGTGCACAACACTCCACACGATCCCCTCTATTCATGGTATTTGCTATTGTTAACTGATATTACTAAGGTCGACCCAAAAAAAAGGGGGATCCGAACAGGTTTACACCTGATCGGCAAAGAAGACGATGTGTATCAACTTCACACAGTCATGCACCAGAAAACTCACTTCGTATTTGCTTGTAGCAAGTTGCGGCCAGTAATGCTTAGCATGCAGCCTGTGCCCGCCCGAAAACATACAGGCTCAACAGATTGCAGGACAGGCATGCAGTCTTCTTTTCCGCCACTCCTGTTCACCGCTTTTCCTGATCCCCCAAACCACCTATTTTAGCACTACATGTACATGTCCCTGCATACAAGACTACAACAACTTCTACCGACCTCAATGAAACATACAACAAACAATGCAACGACAACCACAGTGCACTTATGAGTTTGAAGAAACTGCGTCCAAAACTGGCCATCGCCAACTCCTGAAAAGAGGGGAGCTTACCATTTTCAAAGTGTACTGTCTGGCGGCCGAGCTTGGCCTTGAAGTACCCTTTTTCCCAGAACCCCGATTTATTCTGAGGGTTGCACACAAGCCTCGCAACGGCACCTTCCCAGTCTGCATTCAGCTGCCAAAACAAATCACCACCACATTAATTTCTCAAATAAAATTATGCTAAGCACCCAAAATCGAATGTAGGCTCTAGTTCGCAAAAAGATGACAGGAAGATTCAACCCAAAATAAGGCTCATAATTGTACAGATAACGATATGGCTAAAATTGGTCGAAGTCCATTACCTCCTCCCACATGGACTCAGGCATGGAAATGAAAAGGGTGAGGATGGTGCAGCCGGAGCGTATGTACCCTTCGAGATCCACAGGCATATTCGACAGCCACTCCAAAATCTGCAGCACCGATATCTACGCTGTCAATTTATCACAGAAAATGACAGCACCAACTATAACCCTGGGCAAACCTACCCATAACGCCCATTGCATGTGCGATCAGTTCAAACCCCTTGAGCTTAAACGCAAACTGCTAAACTGTTTTCAACACAAATACGGTGACCTTTCGTGGAATTTCCAGAACGTGAAATAAATGCCAAAATTCCGTACCTGTTGCCTTAAATTACGAGGAAAGTCCCCTGGATTCCAGTCGTACAATTTGAAGGAGATCCGGCCAGTTGGGTGCTGAAAACACACTAGTATTAAACTCCGACTGACACCAATTGGCAAGTGCATGGCATGCCGCATGGACCTTGTAAAGGCCACGAACTTCGGTATGTGCAGTAAAACAAATCTATACAAACAAACGCATGTGTAACACAAGACGCAGATTAAACCGCGATAAAGCACAACCCACCGAAGATGCATATGCTCTTGGCTTCTTGGAGGACCTCGACGGGATAGGAGACGTCGATTCAAAACCACGGGAGGGCAACCGCTCGTCTACGTTTGGAGAGTCTTCCAACAATAATGCTAGTAAAGAATCTTCGTCAACTCCGCTCTTGTGCCCGTTGGAAACACCGCCGGGCATTTCTGTGGAGTTCCACAGTGGAGCAGACTCTGCAATACCAGAAACATTGGGGCCAGGCATGACGTACTCCTTGCTCCTTGGGGCAGAAAGAGCCTCTTGTGCACCTGCAGTAATTGCAGTAATTACGCGATAAATTAAAGCTGTTCTCCATACAGTAGATAAGAACGCGTATTCGGAAAAGTTGTAACCAGGCATTAATAACCAACTCAGGTAACAAACCTTTCTCTAAAAATCCACAATCTTGATAAATCATCAACACTACCCTAATCATCACCGACACTCGATCAATGAGGGGCCATTATTTTCAGGATTCCTATACAGCTATCTTAGGATGTGTAAAAACCCGCAAAGATAGCACATGGATTAGACCGGGAGCATGGCAACTAGAAGACAAAAGAAACCAGACACGTAAGTGAGCAAGCATAAGTACAAAATCGTGACAACATTAGCATGAAGGACACCTATGTGACATACCGCTCATGTGCAGTGCAGAACACATGTGCTAAAATAATGTTGCAGTGTTGATTTCAGTCTCACGTCTTAATAAAAATCAGCGAAATCAGTGCCCTCACCATCAGTTCTTGATTCAGAACCATCGACTATCCCAGCAGAAAGGATCTGTGTGGTGTCGGTTGTATCAGATTGCTCAACAGGAGAGGAAGCCTCTTTAGAAACCTGCACCACTACGCTTTGCTCCACTTCCGCGTGGGCTTTGCTTTCAACTGCAGAATTCTCGTCTCCGTTCACCCTTCCTCCACCTTCAAGGAAAAGATACAACACCCAAACCATCAATGCCATACCCATGCATTATAAAGCACATGCACTCCCAGGATAAGCACCCAACATCTTCTCCTGTAGCACAGGAACGTTCAAGCTCCCAGGTTCAGCCTAGACATGTTTTCAGGTGACTAGTGCTTTTATCCAAAATACAACCTCAAAAATAAAACCCAAAATAAACTTCACATCCATACTACATTGCAACAAAATTTGATGACACAAACAGCCCCTCAACATTTCTTCCAAATAAAGCTGACGAAAATTACGCACTCAATCTTTTCAACATTCTAACACACCGGGAAGACTAAGTGGTCAGGCTCAGCTATGCGGACCCAACTGGCCGCTATGTGCACAAATGGGAAGCCAAATTCATCACATGCAACCAAAACCACAACGATGGCGCAAGATATTAAGGGACACACAAAGCTGTAACACGGACCACTATTCAGGCTGGCTTTATCGCTTCCACCGCCTGGAGTTGCACCGTCTTCTCCAAATTCTTGCACCTTCCTCCGCCGCCTATTGTTGTGGCGTTCTAGTTTAAACCGACAGCTCCGTTTGCCCTCGTCGAAGTCGCTTAACACATGAAACCTGTTTCAGAAATCGCTGCTTGAGAGACGTGTAGCATGTCGTCACAAGAGGTGATTACACACCCAAAAAATGGAACCCGTGCTTTACAGAGTGTTATGTCCCAGCACAAAACAGACCATGCAGCATCGTTAAACTCGAATCACTTACTGCAGCACCAACTGGTAGAAAGAGGCATTTAACAAGCGTGCATCAGGCATCAGTCCACGCCTTTGAGCCATCAAAAAACAATACAACTATATGTCTTTCGTACACGCAACCAACTCCTCCCACCTCAGCAAATTCGAATGGTGAAGGAATCACATGTGGCAACTACACTCTCCTGTGTAACTAGCGAGGTTTTACCCTGATGCCCCCAAAAAGCGGCTCTGTGAATCACCGAGAACGCTTTCACGTGCTACCGTGTTCCCAGTAACACACCACTCAAATACCCCCTGGAAAAGCACTTTGACTTGTTGCATCATGTTTGCATCCCACATTGGAAGTAACTGCTAACAAGCTCAGCTCTAGAGCGTTTGCACTTACTTCAAAGATTATGATCCTTGGCTGAATGTTAAGCCCCAAACTCCCATTCCTAGAGAAGTTTGAAGGTACCCAAACATTTAAATGTTGTTTATCACGTGTACTCAACCCAAACGAACCAAGGGAGCGCTTCGATGGAACACGATAGGGTATACAGCAAATTGGTCGACACAACTTCGGTCCAACTGAAAATAGTACTTACTTGCCGCACTGCTGACAATATCGGTGGGGGATGTCACGCAAAATCACTGTAGTCGAATTTGCACACTGGAGACACACCCGGTGCCGCTGATGGTAACCCTTAAGACCAGCCAAATCAGCTCCGCAAGCGGGGACCTGGCAACGAGCAGACACCTTCGCCCTCTTGCTTCGGTTCCCTCCCTCGTCGTCGTCCTCATCAGTACAGGCACAAGGAACCCTCCCAGCCAGAAAATTGGGGCAATCAAGGCGCGGGTCTCGAAACAATTCGTAATCTGAGGCCGTCGTTTTCTCAACCGAAGAGCTCGATTGAGGTCCAGCCGCTACTTTTCCATCCGGGGGATTCGGCGAGTTCGTGTGAAGACTTCCCAACCCAGCCCACGACTGTCCCACAGCAAAATCTGTGCTGTAATCAAGAGTAGAGTGCGCCTGGAGCGAGCTCTGCAAAGGACTAGTGTCTAAGGACGGGTTGGCCAGAAGGAGCACACTGTCCCATTCCCAACCTGCCACTGAATCACCCAAATGCCCCATGTCTCGGAACCCACATAGATACGTCTATCAACATAAGGACGTCATGCAAGTCTAAACCCATCCATCACGATCCTCCTCGCATGCGGTTCTCCATCAAATGCACGAGCAGCAAGCACTGCTGGTTATGCCCAGCACAGAATTCCCTGCGTTCACGCCCTAAATAACTCCAGGCAGCCAGCTTCTCAACGCCGCAGAAATCTCTGAAAAGACCGCAGTTGGAAGAAATCCTCTTCCACCTTTCGATGCAGGAAGCTACATAAAAGGTGCCCTAAACGCAGAAAAACACCTTCGCGTCCAATTCAACAACGCCCTAGCATCTCATTTCCTAGACACCCGGGCCTTCATAAATCGACAGTACATCAAACGACAAAATAAGGGCCCTTGCGCCATAGAAAGCAGCTCAGATATTCCGCTGCTCAAATCACCAAGGCTGTCAAAACCCAGAGCCAGATAATAGACCGTCCCTGCACCTCAGATTTAAGACAGACAGCACTGTGTCAAAACAATAAAATAAAGTAAACTAAAGTAGAAGAAGTTCGGTCGACTGCACAAGCATCGGCCAAGCCCCCACACCGTGGAAGATTGCCGACAAGTAAAAGGAACGCCAATAACAATCCAGCCACGGAACTGAAGAAGCCTCAAAAAGGATCTCCGCCGGACTGTGCACTCCACAAAATCCACCGCGAATTCAACCCAGCGCGACTACGGAGAAAACCCTAGCCAAGGTCGATCGACGAAACATGGAGAATATTTCGCAATCTCCACCAAAAGCGTCGAAGAAGAGGCGCATTATTGACAGTGGCGGACGAGAGGGGGGAGAGAGGAGGGGCGGAGCGGAGCAGGCAGACGACGGAGGAGGAGGAAAAGGGGGACAGCAGAGGAGGGAGATGCTAGCAAAGGCAGAGAAGGTTCGGGATGCCCAGCGCCATCGCCATAGCCAGCGAGAACCATTTTTGCCTTGGGCCTTCTCTCCCACTGGATTAGAGTCCGGACAGCTACCCAGACTTCCGGAGGCCCGCTCTGGGCATCACGAGCATCCCGGATGTCCCCGTCCCCGTCTCCGTCCATTCGTCCCCTGGATAAATGGATGGATGATATGTTCTGTCCCCCTGGACAGGGTGGCTGGCTGCGTACACACAACTTGCAGGGTGCGGGAATAGGACCCCCCGCGTGTTGTTGTTGTTGGTG